>OX101753.1:22551642-22802547 GCA_944452675.1 Tachina lurida
GGCGATTTTTTTCTTTTTTGGCGATTTTTTTTTCATTTTGGCGATTTTTTTTCTGTTTTTTAGGTTTTTTTTCGTTTTAGCGATATTTTTCATTTTGGCGTTTTTTTTTTTCATTTTAGCAATTTTTTAGTTTTTTTGCGATTTATTCTTAGTCTTAGAAATTTTCTTTTAATTTAGTGCTTTTTTCATTTTGGCGATTTTTTTCTGTTTTTTGGGGTTTTTTTCGTTTTGGTGATTTTTTTCATTTGGCGATTTTTTTCTGTTTTTAGGTTTTTTTTCGTTTTGGTGATTTTTTTCATTTTGGCGATTTTTTTTCATTTTGGCGATTTTTGTTTTCATTTTAGCAATTTTTCCGTTTTTTTTTTGCGATTTATTTTAGTCTTAGAAATTTTTTTTTAATTTGGTGCTTTTTTTCGTTTTGGCGATTTTTTTTTCTGTTATTTAGGTTTTTTCTTTTTTTGGCGATTTTTTTCATTTTGGCGATTTTTTTCTATTTTTTAGGTTTTTTTTCGTTTTGGCGATTTTTTTTCATTTTGACGATTTTTTTATGTTTTTTAGGGTTTTTTTCGTTTTAGTGATTTTTTTCATTTTGGCGATTTTTTTTCATTTTGGCGATTTTTTTCTGTTTTTTAGGTTTTTTCTTGTTTTGGCGATTTTTTTTTCATTTTGGCGATTTTTTTCTGTTTTTTAGGTTTTTTTTTCGTTTTGGCGATTTTTTTTTCATTTTAGCAATTTTTCCGATTTTTTGCGATTTATTTTAGTTTTATAAATTTTTTTTTTAATTTGGTGCTTTTTTTCGTTTTGGCGATTTTTTTTCTGTTTTTGGCTTTTTTTTCATTTTGGCGATTTTTTTCTGTTTTTTGGGATTTTTTTCGTTTTGGCGATTTTTTTCATTTTTGCGATTTTTTTTTCATTTTGGCGATTTTTTTCTGTTTTTTAGAGTTTTTTTCGTTTTGGTGCTTTTTTTCGTTTTGGCGATTTTTTCTTGTTTTTGGCGATTTTTTTCGGTTTGGCGATTTTATAATTTTTTATTTTTTCATTTTTACCGTTTTTGAAAATTTCAAGAGTTTTGCTCTTACGGTTTCCAAGATACAGCAAATTGTGAAATTACATAGTCAAAATTGCATTAACTGATGGAACACCCTTTAATTAAAATTTTTTTAAATTTTTGTGTTAATTTTTGTAGTCTGTATAAAAATACACTAACCTTACAAATTTCAAGTGTATATATATAGAATTGTATATATACTACATGGGATTTTAAAATTTTTCGTTGCTCGTTTTGGAACACCCTTTAATTTCCAATTATCATGTATTTGTTGTTGTAGCGGCCAAAGGTCTACATACTGTGTCCAAATTTCAGGTCTGTAGCTCTTACGGTTCTCGAGAAAATACTAATATAGTTTTAGACATAGTTAATTTTACATAACACAAAAAGTTAAAGTTTTCCGACCCTGGAAACGTCGTTTTAATTTTTTTGTATTTTTTTAATTTAAAATTCCAATTTTAGTCGTACTGAAGTGTAAAATATGTACATTTATTAAAAAAAAATAAAAATTTGTTTTCGGGAGTTACTTTTATATGGCAAAATGAAGTTTAAGTTTTCCAGCTCTGCAATCGTCTGCCCGATTTTGCTGAATTTCAATACCAATCTATTTTGGAAAATTTCTGACACACCAGTCCAAGAACGAAGTCTCTAGCTCTTCTGGGAGCTTCGGAAAACCGATTTCACGTACAGACAGACGGACAGACGGACAGACGGACAGACGGACAGACGGACAGACGGACAGACGGACAGACGGACAGACGGACAGACGGACATCGCTTATTCGTCTTCCCTATGCATAAGGATCCAGAATATATATATTATATGGATCGCTTATTGATATTATAGAAATTACAAACGGAATGACAAACCTATATATACCCTTTTACCATTTTTGTTGGTAAAGGGTATAAATAAGAAAATAAACAAACAGGTTTTTAGTAAGAATTTGACTCTTTCTCAAAGCGGAAAGCTGACGACCTTACTCTAAGTAAGATAATAATATGTTTTTGTTGTATTTATGTATATAAAATTGAAATTTGTATTTACATATATATTTAATGTACATACATATGTTTTATTTTTGTTTTTTGTCCTTGATATAGAATTTTTCCTGAAGAAGGACACCGAAGGTGTTCGAAATATTGAAAAAATAAAAGATATAAGAAAAATCAATAATTTAATAAAACAAAAAGAGTTTTATTTAAATGATTATGACCTTGAGCCTGATTAAGAGGAAACAAATATATACATATATAATATATAATATATAATATATAATATATAATATATAATATATAATATATAATATATAATATATAATATATAATATATAATATATAATATATAATATATAATATATAATATATAATATATATAGTATACAATATATAGTATATTATATATATTATATAACATATGGTATAAATTTTAATGGGCGTAACTCCGCCCACTTTGTAAAAAGCTAAATTATCTTTTTCTTAAATTTCAGGGTGTGTTCCCGGTTTTATAAAAATCTGTCAAGTAGAGTAGTGGGAGTGGCACAGTGTCACAATAAGTCCTAATCTATATTTCATGCCCCTTAAAGAGCTGTGCCATTCCAATACAAACGAAATATCTTATATCTTGAAAGCTATAGCAGTCAGATTATTAAAATTTTCTACGGACTATTTTGAGAGCAAGCTGCGAAGTAATTCTAAATATGGGTAGAATAGGCCCTGGGGAACGGGCGTCCCCTTACAAAGTAATTAATAATAATCTTATATCTTGAAAGATATAATAGCAAAATTCTTAAAATTTTATATGGAATCTTTTCAAAGTTATTTAAAATATTGGTAGAATATTGCTCGCGGGAGGGCACCCCGATACAAAAAAATCTCCCAGTATAAAAATCTTATATCTTGAAAGCTATGACAGCAAGAAAAGGCCTTGAAATTTGGTATGAACTCTTTTGAGAGCGGGTTTCAAAGTTATTTAAAATATTTGTAAAATAGGACCGGGGAAAGGGACACTCCCCATGCAAAGTAATTATGAAAATCTTATATCTGGAAAGCTATAACAGCAAGAAACTGTCTTCAAATTTGGTATGAACTCGTTTGAGAGCAAGGTACGAAATAATTCAAAATATTAGTAGAATAGTACCAGGGGAAGGGGCACCCCCCATAGAAAGCAATTAATAATAATCCTATATCTTGAAAGCTGTAAAAGCAACAGTTTTCAAATTTAATATGGACTCTTTTGAGAGCGAGGTGCGAAATTATTTCAAATATTGATATAATAGGGCCTGGTGAAGGGCCACTCCCCACACAAAGTAATTAACAATAATCCTCTATCTTGATAGCTATAAAGGCAAAAGTCTTTAAAGTTGATATGAGTTAATTTGAAAACAATTAATATACATAAATATAAATTATAATAAACTTGTTTCGTGATATTTACGAGTATATATTCCATCATCGTTCACAGCACACCCTGCCTCTATCACTCATATACCATATCCTCACACACTAACAATAAGTTAGCTATTATTTTCTACCCTATAAATAATTTAAAGGGCCAGCTAGTAAATATATAAATTCATAAATATTCACTGAAAACAAAAATAAAAAATTAGAAACACGTACATATAGATTTGCTCAAACAACAAAAAATATGTACTTACATAGAAGAAACATTTTCCTGCAATAAACACGTTTAATTGAAAAAAAAAACAAAAATCAATTAAAAATTTTATTGAATCAATTAAACTTTTAATTAAATTAAATTTGTAAACAAAAGTTTAATTGAATCAATTATGTTTTTAATTTATTTTTGGTTTGTTTCAATTAAATGCGTTTGTTTTTCGTGTATGCATAGGAAATATAAATCAATTGTCTAAAGCTGAGCTGCTCGAAGTAGCACCAGCGTGCCGAACATCAATCGGCTTCTTATACAAATGAATACACATACGCAAAAACATTTCTCTCGTGTTTATCTTGGTGGCCAGCTCTGCTGTAACCCAACCACGTTCAAGCCATATGCACAATGTGCAAACTTTAATTAAAGAGCTTTTGCGCTTACACACCGACGAAAGCACAAGAGAGTGCAACAGCCAATCAGATCTCAGCGACAACAATGCTTGCTCTTCCTTTGCTTAGAAAAAAAAACAAACAAATTGAAAAGCTTTCAAAGCTGTTTACGTCAAATGCAAATGTCAGAGTATGTGTGTTTGGACGTAGCTGATCTAAAAATTCACCATATCAAGCCAGAAACATTTATTATATCTGTGTCAGTTCTTTTCATTTCCTAACACACATTTTTAAATTTTTGCCAATTTCCCAATCAATATTGAAATTATACAAAAATTAAACAATACTTTTGCAATTTAAACTTTTGAATTGAAACAAAAAAATAAAAAAAAAATAAGAAAAACATTGCCAATAAAGAAATTGCATTAGAATATTTTTGTTCATTTGCAATAGAAGAACTAATGCCTGACACACAATTCTATCAATATTGATTAAAGCATACACACTCGCATACACTCAACACAACATACACTCACTTACATTCACTTAGTGTACACCCTGAATACAAGAAATTATAAAATGATACAGTTTGGCTTTCTTTCCTAAGATTAAATGGAATATATGATGCTCTTTATATTTTGGATATGAAAGCAATTCATCTACAAAACTCACAGCCACAAGATAACCTACATATGGTAAACCTTAATATAGAAGGGCCCTAACCCATTCTTAATTTTTTTTAATCGAGTTTTTTGTATATTTCGATAGCAGAACATCTAATGCAAAGCTGTTAAATTTCGATTACGATTATTAGACTAGATTAGATAACTGCCTTCAAAAGAATTGCTTATAAATAATTGATTACGATTACTAATAATCGAAAAGTAATCTGAATTACTTAAAATTACTAAAAATAATCAAAAAAGAATCAAAAGTAATCAAAAGGTAATCCCACTACTTTCTAAGATTACTTTTGATTCTTAATAAGTAATCAAAAAGAAAAAAAAAAGTAATCCTTAGAAGTAATCGGATTATTTTTTGATTACTTTTCATTCTTTTTGATTATTTTTAGTAATTTTGAGTAATTGAGATTACTTTTCAATTATTAGTAATCGTAATCAATTAGTAATCGTGCGAAGCTGAATATAATCGTAATTTAAACATTACTTCACCTTTAAAAAAAATTAATCAAATTAGTAATCATTACGATTACTAATCATTACTTAACAGCTATGATCTAATGTAACGAAAAATTAAAAAAAAAAATCTCAATATCAAAAAAATCAGTTAGGGCCTTTCTATATTGAAGGTACGATATGTATGTATAATATTGCTTCTAATTATTTGTGTGTTAAACTTCTGCAGAGATAATGAAATAAAGTTTTATGTACGCATACATATCTATGTGGGCAAACAGAATATAATAAATGATGCAAAGTTATTTTGAATTATCAGAGAGAGCTTTTGTTAATGGCTGCAATAAATGTTGCAATAGTGACTTAATTTAAAAGTTAAAAATTTCATTTGAGAAAGTGTACGTATAAATTTAGAAAATAGTACAATAAGAAAAAATTAAATGTTTGAAATATAATTTCATAACTTAATTAGTAACACTGTTCACTTCTATGTGCTTATGACAGTTCCCCTTAACGATAAACAAGGCAAACTGTTTGTGGAACGTGGAACTTTAGTATTTTGTACCGAAAAATGAAAAAAATTTCACATGAACAAACTGTTAATCTTTTATTCCCGATAAGGGCCAATATCACATTTTTTTTATGTCTTCAGCAATAATAAACATTCATCAATCTTACCTTATGCTCTGAATTTCTTAAATTTGGAAAGATTTCGTGCGATCAACTGATTTAGATTTAGTAAAAGTTCAATAAAAGCCATCCCTTTAATTACAGTTAAATTATTTTTAATGTATAATATGTATGTATAATATACATTATACATATGTATATACATATGTATGTACACTGTACATATAAGCATATGTATATATATTTCTTGATAAACTTTTTTTGTGCATCTGAAATCTACGGGGAAATAGATTGTTCCAACCATTCACTTTTATATGCTTTTCAACTTTTTCTTTTTGATTCCTATTTTTCCACTCTTCGTTTACTCGGTTAGTTTGGGCTTTGCTTTTCTGACGTTGTTTTGGTAGAACTTGACGTTGTTGTTGATTTCTGTATTATAGTTTTATATATTGCTATTGTTCTCATTGGTCTTATCCTTTTAATTCGTTTAATGCAACGACTTGTATTGTGACAAGTGTTTTGCCATTTTTGTGTGAATTGCACACATGTGTAAGATAGTATATGTATGTGTGAAAACACACACATACATATGTATGTATGTGAGTTCTTGCATGAAACAAATTTTTTTTTAAATCTCATCATCATTTAGCTTGTCTTAACAATAATAATCTTTTGAAGAAAATTGCAACAATTGCTAAAAAGTGGGGTTATTAAATAAAATTCTTATAAACTTTTCAAAACAAGGTAATAAAAAGTACCTTTTAATAAAAAGTACATTTTAATAAAAAGTACCTTTTAATAAAAAGTACCTTTTAATAAAAAGTACCTTTTAATAAAAAGTACCTTTTAATAAAAAGTACCTTTTAATAAAAAGTACCTTTTAATAAAAAGTACTTTTTAATAAAAAGTACCTTTTAATAAAAAGTACCTTATAATAAAAAGTACCTTTTAATAAAAAGTACCTTTTAATAAAAAGTGCCTTTTAACAAAAAAAGTACTTTTTAATAAAAAGTACCTTTAAAAAAAGTACCTTTTAATAAGAACTACTTTTCCATAAAAAGTACCTTTTTATTAAAAAGTACCTTTTAATAAAAAGTACCTTTTAATAAAAAGTACCTTTTAATAAAAAGTACCTTTTTAATAAGAAGTACCTTTTAATAAAAAGTACCCTTTTTTTAAAAAAGTACCTTTTAATAAAAAGTACCTTTTTAATAAAAAGTACCTTTTAATAAAAAGTGCCTTTTAATAATAAGTACCTTTATAAAAAGGGACCTTTCAATAAAAAGTATCTTTTAATAAAAAGTACCCTTTAATAAAATTCACCCTTGAATTAAAAGTACCCTTTATAAAAACTACATTTTATAAAAAGTGCCTTTTATAAAAAGTGCCTTTTATAAAAAGTGCCTTTTATAAAAAGTAATTTTTATAAAAAGTACCCTTAATAAAAATTACCCTTAATAAAAAGTAGGTTTTATAAAAAGTAGGTTTTATAAAAAGTTGGTTTTATAGAAAGTACATTTTATAAACGGTACCTTCTAAAAGAAAGTATATTTTATAAAAAGGACCTTTTTTAAGTTTTATAAAAGGTACCTTTTATAAAAAGTACTTTATATAAAAAGTACCTTCTATAGTTATTACCCTTTATAAAAATTATCCTTTATAGTAATGATCCTTAATAAAAAGTAGCTTTTATAAAAATGCTTTTTAAAAAAAGTACCGTTTATAACAACTACATTTTATAAAAAGTAGCTTTTATAAAAAGTACCTTTTATAAAAAATACCTTTTATAAAAAGTACCTTCTATGAAAAGTACATTTTATAAAAATTATCTTATATAAAAAGTACCTTTTATAAAAAGAACCTTTTATAAAACGTACCTTTTTTAAAAAGTACCATTTTTAAAAAGCACCTTATAAAAGGTATTTTTTATAAAAAGCACCTTTTATAAAAGTACCTTTTATAAATTTATAAAAGTACCTTTTATAAAAAGCACCTTTTATAAAAGTACCTTTTATAAAAAGCACCTTTTATAAAAGTACCTTTTATAAAAAGCACCTTTTATAAAAGTACCTTTTATAAAAAGCACCTTTTATAAAAGTACCTTTTATAAAAAGCACCTTTTATAAAAAGTATCTTTTATAAAAAGGATCTTTTATAAAAAGTACCTTTTATAAAAGTACCTTTTATAAAAAGTACCTTTTATAAAAAGTACCTTTTATAAAAAGTACCTTTTATAAAAATCACCTTTTATAAAAAGTATCTTTTATAAAAAGGATCTTTTATAAAAAGTATCTTATATAAAAAGTACCTTTTATAAAAAGTACCTTTTATAAAAAGTACCTTTTATAAAAAGTACCTTTTATAAAAAGTACCTTTTATAAAAAGCACCTTTTATAAATAGTTTGTTTTATAAAAAGGATCTTTTATAAAAAGTACGTTATATAAAAAGTACCTTTTATAAAAAGTACCTTTTATTAAAAGTACCTTTTATAAAAAGTACCTTTTCTTAAAACTACCTTTTATAAAAAGTACCTTTATTATTAAGTCGTTTTTAAGCAATGATCCTTTTATAACAAAAACCTTTTAAAATAAGTATGTATATGTGCTTCAAAAGCGATTTTTTATATAAGTACTTTTTATTAAACCAAGTTTAGGTTTTTACTTTTTGGTAGACAAATCTTTTCTAGCTTATACTTATGTTGATGTTTTCTATCTCGATAATTCAGCAAGATTTCTTGATTTTTTTTTGAATTTTATTATATCGAAAATTTTTATTTTCTCAAAAAAAAAAAGAAGATGAATTTGCACAAGCAATTAAGTTGGTGTATAAATTGTATTATGCACATTTTTTTTTATATTTGTGTGCAACATTCACATTAGCAGAAAATGCTTAAAGCTAGAGAGAGAAAAGGCTTTAGCATCATTAGTATTTATACTACTGAATATGAGAGTCTACCCAAACAGAGACCCATACATACGTACATGCATAGGAATGAGCTAAATGCGGGATCTTAGTAGCAAAAATTTTTTTTTTTATGAACTTATAGAATACACAATGATGTACACATGTATATGTATATTTGGGAATAAAACTGCACTTAGAGAAAAACGTGTGTTGTGAAATTCATGTTAAAATAATTTTTGCTGAATTACGTGTCATTATACCGAGTGCAAAATTTCTTTGATTATTTTTTTGTAAAAAGGTATGCCAGGTCTTGCATTTTGAAGTAAATATTTTAAGCATAGCAACAACAATAATGTTATACTCTCTTCTTATTACAAAATATACAACCACACAAACACATAAGCCAACGTAGATGCTAGACACAAACAACAACGAATATAATTGCTTCTAAAACGATAATCTGTTGTAAAAGCACAAACAAATAAACCAATGCATAGAATTGAGGATCTAAAGCTCAAAAGCTGTTAAAATTAGTGTTCTTAGTTAATAAGAATTGCTCTTTAGGTGTTTTTTATTTAAACTAAAATTTAGAACCTATAAATTTAAAACACTTTAAAAAGCTTTAAACATAACAAAACATTTTTCGTTATTGCTTTTTATCATCCTTTTCCCAGAAAGCTTCCTACAATTTATCTTGATTTGTTATATTTTTTCTTTTTAAGTGTATGAGTTTTAAATATATTTGTGTGTATATATGCATGCATGTGTGTGTGTATCTTAAAGTGTATATACATGTTAAAAATTGTATGTTAAGGTTACAATTTGTACATGAAATTAAATGTGTAATTACATCAAACATTTGTCTAAATTTGCTTAGTCTTGTATGACAATTACTTGTCAAATACAGTTGAGCAGTTTGCTCATGTTGATTGTATTGTAAAAAAAAAATAAAAAGATTAAAATAAAATGTTGATTACACAAGAATTAAAAATTCATTGTTATTAAAAAAAAATTTATAAGCCATTTTCCTACAACAATCATTTTAAGTAAAGTAATATTTGAAAGTGAAATAGAAATCGATAAAGGATACAAAATGTATCAAGTCAGATAATACCCATTTGTGAAATGGTAATTGATGAACATTTTGAATTTATAGAAGTAGTAACATACATAACTATGAATTGAATATGGTAATTTCCATATAAAAATCCACTTTTTATCACGTTAAGCTGCTAGGGGAGGTAGCTTGCTTTTCCTAGAAAAAAGTTATGTTTTATATAAATTTTCGCGTAGTTAGCCTTATATTTAGTAAAAGATAGGAAGATATCGAACAACATAGCTCTAAAATACAACATTAATTGCTTAGTGACATAACGTGACAAAAGGTGACCTTTTCTGTTAAAATGCTCATGTGCTGTTTATTTTGTTTCTTAATCAAAATTCAAGTCAATAATAAAATATTTTAAATAAGAATTTTTTAACTGCTTATTGTTTTAATACTTCACATAACAAGTACACAGAGAAAACAATACCTACTAAATACCTCATAGAATAGAACAAAATTAATAAGAAATCTCTATGTTTTTTTTCAATAAGGAAATCTTTTTAATTTCATAGAGAAAACCTTCTTGAAAAAATCAAGAAGAAATCTTGTAGTTTTTATGAGGTTATCTTATTGATTTTTTCAATAAAAAAATAAAAAAATTGCGTCTCTATTCTTTGTACTTATGTATTTTCATTTAAATTTTGTACCATATGCATATGTATGTATGTATGTAGTATGTTGTAGATGTTATTTATTAATACATACATACATACATACACATTAGGTTATATTCTTAACTAACTTACTCACCAAGTATTGAACCAGCAAACTTCTACCTGATAGACAAGCACTCTACCCAATATGCTAAAAAGCAGCCAGAATAACCATTGAAATTGTTGTGCAAACATTCTTATATCTTATGTCTATTTATAGATATGAAATAACAAGACACCTCATAAAATTAAGAAGATTTTCTTATTAAAAAAATCAATAAGATGCTTTACACATAATCATATATGAACCTACTAAAATCAAGAAGAAAACCTTATTAAAAAAATCAATAAAATTAAAAAGAAAACCTTTTTAAAATAATTAATAAGGCAACCCAATAAAATCAATAAGAAATCCCTATAGTTTACAATTTATAAGAAAACATAATATAATCAAGAAGTTTTTCTCTATGGATTGTTTTTTTGGTGCCAAAAATAACGGAAATTGAGTAAAAAAAGTTGTGAACAATAAGATTTCTTCTTGATTTTATGTGGTTTTTTTCTTGATAAAATTAATAAGATTTACCACATAAAAACAATAAGTAATCTCTATGAAAAAATCTTAGCTTCTTTCTGCTGGGATACCCCTTAGCCTGAAAACGGTTCATAGAGAAAATCTTCTTGATTCTATGAGGCAGTTTTTTCTCTGTGTATTTACACAAAAAAGTCAAAATACCCGACTGCGACCAACTTTGAACAGTTAAATATCCTAAATGGTCATTCGAAATGAAAAATCATAATACATACCTAAATATGATTTTAAAATACCTGTCGAATGATACCCATTTTAATATAGTTCGCTGACTATTTTTTCATATTACAAAATGGCGTCTGTTGGCCGCCATATTGAATTTTGAAAATTCAAATTCTTAACCCCGGGAGTGACACTCTTGGGATTAAGAATTTTGACAATCACACAAATCGATTGACGTATGAATCATCATCAAATCGGACCACGCGTTCGTTTTATATATAGTGCCGCACACATACGAGTACATACATACACACACACATACATACATAGTAGACTGATAAACACAATACCCTTCTTTGCGTTGCGCAGTCGGTTAAAAACGATATTTGATTATTGAAATGGTAAAACGGTGCCAGGGTAACACGGTACATTTTAAATGTAACATTATCGTTATTATCCGTCGTTTTAAAACGATACTCAGACGAGAATGGACCTGAATAAACTAATGTTTTTAATCACTTTCACACTCATTATTTTTATTTACAGTGGGACTAAAAAAAAGTAAAAAGATAAAATTCTATTTTTTGCGTAATTTTGCGTAAAATGTTGTTTAAATTTTCAATTGCTTATTAATCAAATAACCAACAAAATTTTATTGTTATTTGTTAAAAGGTTTTGGCTTGAAAAATTTACAAATGCTTTTACTAAATATAAACAGTCTTATTTAGAAAAAAATATTAATGCTTTATAAAGGCTTAATAAGAAAAATTTTGGATGAGAAGTTGTTTTATAAACCCTTTATAAAGCCTATAAATAGAGCTGAAAGAAAGCATTATTTCAGCTTTTATCCAATTTATATAACATCTGCAATTGTTTTAGAAAAAGAGCTGTAAGTTATTCTTGTCATTTAAGAAAGATAAAAATTATATTATCAACCAGATTTAATAGCCAAAAGTGGATTTAAACAAAACAACAAAGCTTTTCATACTCATATTATATAAACAATTTAAATATTTAAACACCGCATACTTGTGGAACAACAAGTATGTGTTGCATGAACATTCCCCCCATTATATAAAATGTTTGCATGAAGAAAATAGCGGCAACAATAAAAGCGACAAACAGAGGAAAATAAAAAACAAACAACAACAAAACAATAAAAAGTGTATAAAAACAATAAACATTTCCACTTACAACGTATAATGAACTCCTCTACAAAGTGCTTGCTTTTTATTGTTGTAAAATATACAATATGAATACATGTTGCAAGTGAACACTTGCATACATGCAACTTACATTCGCACTCATACTTATACTCTATACACGGCATAACAGCATCAACGAAATAACAGGCAACAGCAACAAGAGTATTTGGCATGTCGCCCACTTTATTTTTTATGTTGTTTTCTGTGATGGCTTTTTTAATTTTTTAGTGTGATGCAGGAAGGCAGACAGGGATGTGTTTTATGTCACTGGGAAAGTGTATGATGTTGTGTGTATGTGTGTGAGTGTGCTTAAAATATACGTGGAAAGGTTTACAAATTTCACAGCGATCTCGTTTTTTTTTGTAGAAGTAAGCATGTATTCAATAGAGGGATAAAGAAAGATAGAAATAGGGATAGAGAAAGATTGGGATATAGATAAGAAGAGAGAGATAGGCTGAGACAAATATAGAACATAAAAAGGTGGGAATGGTTGGGAGAGAGATAAATGTTTAGAGGGGAGAGAGAGAGAGAGAGACATAGAGAGCGGTTGGGAGAGAAAGGAAGAGAGAGTAGTAGAAAATAAGATTTTCCAGCGCTTTTTAAAATGCAAAAATTAGTCTCTTATGCGGCTTTCACAACCGTTAACAGGCAATGCCTGTTTTTCATTACAGTCTTCAATAAATGAAAAAAAACATAAAAAATTTGGGATAAAGTCTATAAAATGCGAGTATTTTTCAACTATGAATAATTGCCAAATTCTTTTTCTCTAGATCTGCGACCAGCAATGCATAGTCATGATTTTATATCACGTATACGTCACCAATATCTGTGCAATATTTACGGCCTGTCCCACGATATCAGAAGAATCGATCGACAACTTGTATTGCAAACAACAATAACATTAGAAAATTTGTTGTTGTTTTCAATATCAGTATTCGATAGAACGATTTGTGGTGACATCGTGGGGCAGGCCGTCAAAGTTATTATGATAAATATATTGCATACCTTTGGGGATTGAATGCAAATACGTATGATTAATCTATTTGAGGTGCTGAATTTCAGAACTCGTTAATTAGATTTAGAAAAAATATCATGATATTAATGAATTTTGGCAGATAAGACCGTACTTTTTTATAATATGAGGTCAAAAATAAATAAAACGTTTTCGCAGATCTCTGTAAATTACATTAAAAACTGTAGTGAGTTCCAAAATTCTCTCTCTGTAGAAAAAAAAACTGCTTGCGTGCATGGAACAGAGCAAAGCTCCTCCCCTGGGGAAGTTGGTATTGCGGACTATAAAATAGTGATTTTGCCTGTGTTCATAGTAACAGGTCAGTTGTATTTTAGTTTTCCCTCAATCAAACAAAGCATTATAGAGATAAACATTTTAGTTTTCTTATATATTTTTTTCATTTAATGCTTAAACCACATTTTAATTGGATTTTTGTTTCAGTTTTTATTACATATCCATTAAAATAATTGTTTATTATAAAATATTTCTCGGTTGTCCTGTTTTACACCCTTAGATGGGGCAGTTGATCCGACTTCAATAATTTGAAAGAAGAAAAAATTTGGTACTTGTAGGAAAGTTAATTCAAAAACTCTTTTCCCACAGCAAATACTTCCGAAACTTATTCGTTGTAATTTAGAATAAGATCTTGTTGCTATATTTTGAAACTAGAATAGTTTTCACATTTGTTAATGCACCAATATTCCTTAATTATTATTTATACATAATGCATTCGTTAAAGCAGTACGGCAAGCTATTTTACTGCTTATTAGGAAGATCCTATCTTTTTTCTTCCCTTCTTTAAATTTAAAAGCTGCTTATAAAAAATTGATGTACATGTGTCATTTGGAACTATGATTGGTTGTGCTACAATAATCAACATAAAATATACATGCTTGGTTCACAAGACCTTTGTATCTTTGTACTGATTAATGTTATCAATATTAATACATACAACAATGTAAAATTTGTTGTCGATAATTTTTATATAAAAATTAAATACATTATTACACTCTAATGAAGCCTGTTCGTCTTTTGTCATTAAAAATACAAAAAGTGTATTTGATACAATATAAACGAATTAAATTAACAATAAATATATTTGGGGTATTCAAATGGTACTCATAAATTAACACGTTTTAAAGTAATAAAACGAAAAAATATGACTGCTGTGAGCAAGCCCTCATAGTTTACAATTATAAATATTGTACTTATTTGTATTGTGGTCTTAGCTTTGTACATTACTTACTCTCTCTCTCTCTCTCTCTCTCTCTAAATTCCTGTGGTAAGTTCTTACGCATTTTTACATGCAGCTATGACAAACAATAAACATAGCTGAGAAAGACTTATTACTTTATGACCTTTATGTTTGAGCCACAAAAACAATTTTTTTTTTAAAACTATGTTAAAATATTAAGACATTATGACACTTAGGACACTTAAAACACTGGTGTGAATACCTCAATTATATTTTTATTTCAGTCTTTGATAATATATGCAGAATTGGCGGTCTGGTTTTGTATTACAAGTGAAATAGTTGTGAAAATATATTATTGTTATATTATATAATTGTGGAATTTAAATGGTGGTTCTAAAGGTCATAGTGTCATAATGTTTTAAAACTTTTATTTAAGAGAATACACAAAAGCAAAAACAATTACAAATATTAAAATAATTTAAAACATTTTCCCCCATATGCAAAAAACGTGTGCTTCAAGTGTACGTTAAAACCGGTTTTTGTATTGGAATTTTGTTTTAACGTACACTTCAAGCATATGTTATATTTTTTCTATACACAGGCAAATCCCAGTATAACGAATCTCGCTTTAACGAAAATTCGATATAACGAACGTCCAAATTTTTTACATTAACAACCTTATATAGCGAATATTAACCTAATTTTATACTGGATATAACGAATGATAAAGAAAAAATCGCAAAATATAAAACAAAAACTTGCTAGGAACATATTTCTAAGATTTAGTTCTACTTTATATAGCGAATGTTATGATAAATATGTGCTCTGCAAAAAATATTAAACAAAATCTACAGCAGCAATGTAAATGCAAAAAAAAATTATACTATTAATTTGAATTTGGTAGCTTATTTAAAAACAAGTTGCCCTCAATCTTTTTATTGTATTGTATCCTGTCTGCAATAATAATAATTAAAAAAACACTTGAAAAAAACTTTGCGATATAACGAATTTTTCCCCCAAAATTTTTTTTTCACAACCAGTTACTCGTACATATTAGTTTGCATTACAGCACTTGTAAGTTTTGTGAAACAGGGCACAGGTCAATGAAAAATAGAACAAATAAAAAAAATTATGTACAAGTGAATTGAGAATAGCAGTAAATGACGTTTAATTAATACTTAAGACATGATATCACTCATACGCCACCGGTGTCTATTAATTTCTTATATGAAAATGATAAAATCTATTGCATACTTTTGGGAGTGCATACAAAATACGTATGATTAATATATTTATGGCAATATAGAATAATCGCTTAGGGTGCATACAGAGTAGCCGCTTGTTGCCGAGCCGAGCTGGTTGACGCCTTTAAAGCGGCCTATCCATTCTACAATATTATAGCATATACTGTTGTACATATTATTGTTTGTTTTTAGAAAATATTGCTCAATTTTTCTGACAGCGACAAAGTAAACAACATTGAACCATTATGCCACCACATTCCACAATTGTCTTGATTGTACAATAAAAATCAAAAGTATTTTAATATTTGCCAATATATGGTGCCACCTTCGAGTGTGACATACACATTGGCGATATTATTGTACAATATGAAAAATTGCACAAATTTATTTTAAGTACGTGGGCCGCTTAAGATAATTTAACTTTAACATGCTGCATTATGTTCCAGTTTTAAGTTGCAATGATATATATGTATGCAATGAAAGTAGTTACCAAAATTAGAATCAAGCATTAGAGCAATTTGAATTTGTCCTTATTTGAATCTGACTTAGGCGGTTATTCCATATTGCAACAGGTATATGGTTCACGTGCTACTCCTTATCTTTATAGTTACCTACCGAGTGTTATTTTGCGAACTTTTTTTTCTGATTCGTCTATTGAAAACTAATGTGATGATTGCTTTCTTTAGGTTGTTCATATTTGAGATAAATTCTATTACGACTTGAGAAGCGTCTTTAAATAGCAGGGAATCGTGCCCATAAAATGCCTCAAGGATTACGAAATTTAAGTCTTGTGATCATGATCTTAGAAAATATGACTAGATCATGGATATGATTCGTTAGGATTCCATGAAAGGTTGTTAGAAGGCAAAAGGGCAGGATTGTTTTCTCTTATTATGTGCTGCATAAGACCTTTTGCATATATATTCACAAAGCATTAGACAATTTTTTTTAACTAGAGATTATCTTCACAATTTTTAAATTTCTTATTTTAAAAATGCAATAACTTTTCAACTTTTCGTTCTTTTAAAAATGTGGGCATTTGTTAAACTGTTCTTAGAAGTGTTTATTTGTGTGTTAATCCACGTTGACATTTTAAAATTTTTATTTAGTTTTTAATCAAAAAGTAACTTGATAAATACCTTTTTTTGATAAATTTTATCCCTCATTGTTGTTTATATATTAAACTTTGTTTAAATACTTTAAAATGTAACATAACACAAATTAAGAAACATTCCAGCATGAATAATGAATTAACAAAACATTGTATGTAAACCGTACTTCTGCTCTAAATCACCTTGTTGCACTTTTAAGGACTGTAATTAATAAAACTGGCATTTAGGGTTTATTGCTATTACTTTTATTTCCAATTTCTAAAATTAAAAAACTGTTAAAGATTTTTTTTTAATTCGCAAAGAAAAACTCTTAGAGATAAAACGTTTGCTGTGCTCGAGGCATTTCTGCAAGTGAGAGTTTAGGGGTCTGCTAATTTGAAACGTGCTTCTAGATTTTCGTAAAATTTTAGTTTTTAAGCTCTTTTATTTAAGTTAAGTAAATGATGAAGAAAAGAAAAAAATTTTTATACCGCAATTGTAATTTCATTTCAATTTAAGAAACACAATGTGGAAAAAATTCAAAATAGAAAACTAAAATTAAAAGAAACGTAAGACAAATTACACAATGCCAAAGTCTAAAAAAGTAACCACAAAAAATAGCCAAAAAATTTTTTTCAACAAAAAAATTTAAAATAGAAAATTGAAAATAAATTGCCAGAGAAGCATAATTAATCTTCACATTAAGAAAATCGCCAAACTTATAAAAAAACTCCAACAAAAAATCGTTTTTTCGGAGGACTGAAGCTTTAAAATAAGAAAAAATTAAAAAGGCGAAAAATTGCTAAATTGAAAACAAAAGTTCTATGTACAGTATGTCAAGTATAACTTTACACACTACAAATTTATTATTTTCTGACCTCAAATCTTATAAATACAGAATATAAATAATTCATATAAAGTTAAAAAACATAAGAAATAACAAAATAATTTTTTTAATTAATATTTTTATTTAATTATTTTCAAATGTGCAAAGTGATTCTTGACAGACTGTATTTTTAAACATAAAAAGCGTTATTGTTAGTGAATTTTTTTTGCATTTGGTGTGAAAGGGATTTTTAACAAATGTGCAAAAATGAGCAAAAAATAAAAATGCATTTATATAATTTCTTTGCTCCCTGCCATTTTAATCGAGTTGACACTTTTACTTTTATGTCCCGTATAGTGGCATAATTTCTACGCCTCACGCTTTTAAGCCTTAATACAGGTTTATTCATATTTTGTGGCATTTTTGTTGGCAAACAAAAATTATGTTTGTAAAAGAATTCTGCATGTGAGCGTGGGTTAGTTTTAATAAATAATCGTGGTAACTAGTGGATGAGTTTTCTTGTTAATATTTATGAAATGGAATAACTGGCCTTTAGTGAAACCAATTTTGAACTTTGAAAAACTTAATACCCTGTACAGGTAAATAGTTTCAAAATTATTTTCCAAGTAATTCTGTGAAAGTTTTGTTTTTAAGAAATCAGTTTTTCCTACACCCTTATGAAATCCTGATAAAATGCCCGTATTTTTACAAATCCTTTTTAATATCCTTTTTCTTATCATTAAAAACATTTAACATTGTTAATGGTTTCCTTTACTCTGCTGTGAATTTTAATGCAACTGCTTTTATTTTTAAGTATTTTTTTGTAACTCCTTTGATGCGTTTTTTTAAACTTATTTTATCAAAATAAAAAAAGCGTTTATTTACAAAAAAAAAAATAAAACATTTAAAAAATACCCGAAGTATAAACATGTTGTTTGCATTTATGTACTATATATTTATTCTGTTTTAAAAGAATAAAATACGGGTAGTTGGCGGTTTCATTGTCACTGTTGTCGTTTGTCGTTTACAGTTTGGTGCATTTGAATTGTCGCATTGTTGTGTCACTTGCTAGTTGTTTGTAAAATATATTGTTGACGCTCAGCTTTTGTTGCCTAAAATTACATGGTTGTTGCAATTTTTTGTGTACCATATATTTTGTTTCATTTTGGCATGAATGTATTGTTGTGCCTGCCACTTGATGCAATATCATTGTTTTAAATTTATGTTGTTGTTGGCATATTGTTGTTGATGTTATTCGGCGATAATATTAAAAAACTTGCACTATATACGTATATAGATGAATATAGATGAATATTTTTGCATATACCTTCATACATACATATATCCTTGAGATTTAATTTGATTTTTGGTGTAATACAAATTTTATATACATCGGCATGGCCGATATTTATTTTTTTGTACATCTCCTACTGTATCAAAAAATTAGGTGAGTTGACAAAGTGGTAGCCTATAAGTATTTCAGTGAGAAGTAATTACAATGAATCGAAATAACTTTTAATAAAATAGAAAATTATTCAAGCTAAAACACTAACATTTCTACACTCAGAGAAAAAATGACAACAAGGGTCAAAGTGATTAACTTTGTTGCCAAAAGTGAAATCAATATGTTTGTATCAACTTAGCATTATCGATAACCTAAGTGTGCGGTATTACATTAACTTCAAGTGGCGTTTAGTTTTCAACATCTTTTTTTCTCTCAGTGTAAAAAGCTTATATTTTTCAATTCCCTCTATAGGAAGTTACTGACTTTATGCTATGAATAATTTTTCAGCAGTGATTGGAGTGTGTACAGAGCTTAATTTTTCTCTTTTCGGCAATACAACCTAAACAATTTATACAATCTGGTGGTTCCCGTAAGAACAAAAATGATTGAAAGACATAGTAAGTCCTGGTTCACTCATGTGATAGAAGCGATTAACTGTAGTTACAGATTTTCTGTATTCTCGATGAAAACGTTTCAAAACTACAGAATTGCATGAAGAATATCGCGTATCACGTAACATAACCAACAATTTAATTAGTCCTAATTTACACTATGCAAGTCTTATTGCTAAGCTGATTAGGGAGAGAGAGACGAAGGCAACAGATATGTTTGCTTTTCCCTCGTCTCTCTCTTTCTCTCTCATCTAACAAACTAATCAGACTAGCAATAAGACTTGCATACTGTAAACTAGGACTTCAGAAAGCTAAGTCTGACTATTATGCTTCAAAGTTCTCTGCTGCTATAGGCTCAAAGAAAACATGGCAAACGATCCGCCAAATTGGCATTGGCAAATGTTGTAGTCAAAAAGTCGGTGCTTTTAATGCCAACATCTTAAATTACCAATTTTTAAATACTCCAAATGTTCAAACGAATTCTCATTATTACAATTTCTCTCATAGTATTATAAGCAACAATTTCAACTTTCTAAACGTATGTCAGTCTGATGTCTTATCCAGCCTGCTGCCAATAAAATCCCATGCAATTGGTGTGGATGGGTTAGATCCAAGGTTCTTAAAAATACTTATTCCAAAACTTCTTCCTTTTGTAACATTTGTTTTTTAACAAGATCTTTACTGCCTACCGCTTTACCAAAATTTGGAAACTTGCTAAGATTATTCCTATACCTAAGTCTAATTTTGATTACAGGCCCCATGAAAGATTAATTCATATTCAAGTTACACAGCATCTTGAATCAATAATATATGGTCACTGGCTGGCAATCTGGTTTTCGTAGTAGTAGTATGTTTATGCCGGTTTACGACCACTTTTTCCATACAAATTTTGGATATTTGGGTATTTAAGTTATTTGATAGTTTTGGTACGTTGTGTCGTATGGTGTGAGGTATGTTGCGCGTAAGGCCATCATGGCGCATGGTAGGGTGCAAATGAAAGAAGTGGAAAATGCTCTATTGTAGGTTTTGATTATGTTATATAATAAACTATTTTATTTGAAGAAATACGAATGTATGTATGTGAATTTTATTTCAAATGTGTACTTCATACTACAGTGAGTTTCGATAAATGCATCTCTAAAGATATTTAAACGTATTCTCATAATCACTTATATAAGGTAACTAAACTTCTTCGCTTTAATACATTTTCCGGATAATTACCCCAAAAATCATGACATTTTTGATGAGGTAATTAGCCGGAGTTTACTGTAACTAAATTTTACGAAATAGCAAATCCACATTAACATGAACATTTGCCACTTCTTTTACTTGCACCCTACCATCCGCCATGTTCATCTTGTACTCAACATACCTCACACCATACAACACAACGTACCAAAACTATCAAATAACTTAAATGCCGACGGTAGCGTAGGCATGATCACAAATTTTTATGGAAAAAGTGGTCGTAAACCGGCATAAGCATACTACTTTCGTAAAAATCATAGTTGCTTAACGGCCCTCGTAGATGTTGCTGAAGATAAAAGACAACCGGTAGACTGCGGTTAAGTTAAATTTTTAGTTCTATTGGATCACTTTAAAGCGTTTGATACTCTTGATCATAACATGTTGTATCTTAAACTTAATGTCATATATTCATATCCAGTTGATCGATGTTAACATGTTGAAATACGTACCTCAGTTTCGAGTTTTTTGCCATTAATTCGGGGTGTTTCACAAGGCTCGATCTTAGGCCCGCTACTTTTTTCGATATACGTGAACGATCTTCAGGTAAACTCAAGCACTATAAGCTTAGATTGTATGCACATGATTTTCCGCATTAGTTGTAGCAGCACAGCGGTTTATGAGTATGCAAGGGCTTTAAACCAGGAGCCTGGTCATGTTTATGAGTGGGCCACCGATAATGGGCTAGTAATTAGCCCTACCAAGTTCAAACTTGATTGCAATTATATTATAACTTTAAGTAACCAGTCCATAGATATTGTAAGCTCAGTCAAAAATCTTGGCATATACGAGTATGTACTTTAACAATACCCTCACCTGGTCTAACCATGGTCGAACGTTCTCAATGTTAAGATATCTCTTGCAAACTAAATATTGATCTCTAATTAAAATTAAAATACTTCTTGCCAAATCGTATTCTTATAGTATGGCTGTGAACGAACTATTTGCCAAAAACGAACTAATATCACATAAATATCAATAGAGAGAAAAAAACTCAGGTGCAAGAATTGTGAATTTTGAAGAGATACGAATACATACATATAAATATATGGAAAAAAATAATAAAAATAAAATTGCCAAAAAAGCAGAGATATGTTGAATACATATTTGTATATTATTATTGACCAGTTCCTCATTTCCATTGAGAGTGTGAGAATATTTTTTTTAAGTCTGTGAAATACAGAATGAAATGAAGTTGTGGTTTTTCTTTTTATTTCATAAATTACTTCAAAATACATATACATGAAGCTTGGAAGCTACCACAAAAAATGTAAGCTTCAGCTATTTGTTTATATTAGACGTATTTGTACTTCGAGGACGAGATTAACGAAGGGGTTACCTTGCAATTTAATATAAGAAAATCTATGATTTTTATATGACTGGCTCCCTAGGAGCCAACATACTCTACATTTTAGTTAAAAGCTCTTTCAAAATTAATTAAAAAATTTTTTTTGTTTGAAAATTTCTTTTTAATTCAATTGAGAATTTCATTAAAAAAATCCTGTTATGAATCTTATAATGTATTATGCAAACTTTATTTCAATGCTTTATATTTGATGCATTTTTCAAATATATTTATTTGCTTAACTTAAGCTGAAAATACTGTTGCATTTTGTGTATTGAAGTAAAAAAAAAATAAAAATCCCCACAAATGAAGAGCCAAAACCGAACAAAATAAACAGATAAATTTAAAATTTATTGTTGTTTTCATATTTTATGCAATTTTATAAATACATTTATTTAAATTAACATAATGTTTTTTTCTTTTCAGTTATTTAAATATATAGACTTATTTAATTTCATTGTTTTTTTCCATTTGTCTTCATTTAACAGCAATAAATATAGAATTTTTTTTATTTATAATTTATAAGTTTTTCTAAATCCTTTTATTTCCATCTCTATGGTTCATAGCCAGGCTGGGTTTTTTTTTGTGTTTTAAATATTTGGTTTTAGATTTTCATCAACATTTATGCACTTTTGTTTTTTTACTCTTTTGCAGTTTAAATCAATTTTGCTTGCAATTTATTTACTTTTTTTCTTTCTATAAGTTATTTACAATTTTATAATAAAATTAGTACATACATGACTGTGTAAACAGAGATACTTACATATGCACATACATATAAATATGTATATACATATGTTAATAATTAAGTATATTTGTTTACAATGTGTGCGACAATGTGATAAGGTTGATTCATTTTTGCAATTCTCAGGGGTAAAAAGTTGATTAAGTCATTTTGTTCTAGATATGCAGATAAATCTGCATTTCTGGCAACCGTGCCAGAATGAATGTGCTGTAATTTTCTGTATGTTGCTAACATTATTTTGGAGGTTTAATGTTAAGCATCACCTTAACATACAGTCTTGTGTAAAGAACAGCGAAGTTAACATCGTGTTATTCTAACAGTGAATACTTTAACTTTGTGTAATTAAAATCCTTTAATATTAGAGTTGAGTAAAAAAACTGTTATGATTTAATAAAAATTATACACTGATGCCTTTTTATTTAATTGCAAAAATTCGAACCTACAAAAGCAGTTTTTAAAGGGGACAAACGTAATAATATTTTGTTGCTATAGAGAAATTATTTTTTCCTGCAACTAAATTTTTTCTTATCAAATAAATCATTATTTTCATAACCAAGAAGTTACATATAAAATATTGTCTATGAAGCACATTTCATAAATTTACTAAAAGTTTTCATACGATATTCATAAATACATACGAGTATGTATATTTATATGGCCTTAATGAAATATTTTCATTCATGGAATGGAACTCATTATTGGTTGAATTTCAATGTTAGATTTCAAAGAATTCAAATAAAATACATTTGTATAAAGAAAAGCTTGCTTACTGTGGATCCAGCTAACTATGAAAGCTACACTAAAATATAGTGCTTGATAGCACTGTACAGTAAAAGAGTATAATAGAGATATGCTAGATATGCACAAAGAGTGAAAAATAAGCAACCTTATCACTTACACGTTAAAATAAAAATTCTCCTATATTTATAATGAAAAGACGTTAAGAATTCTATATATATATTTTTTTTCTATAAAACAACAGAAGAATAATTATTGTGTTTCTTAACTTAATTTAAGATATTTTATTCTTTGTCTTATGTTTATAATTTTTTATTTACATTTCTTATTCATATATGTATGTATATGTATTGTTTTAATTTAAAATACTTTCTAAGCAATATTTACACTTCATAGGAGTTAATTAAAATAAATTAAGATTTACACAATATAAGTAATTTTTTTTATAAGATTCTAATTGAAGTATTGCAATTGAAATTGTTTGCTTAAAAATATAAAAAGATTTAAGTAAATAAAGAAAATATTGTGGGAATAAAAAAAATTCAAGGAATTTTTCATCACACTTGTTTGCGATAAAGAAACTAATCAATTTTGGGTTGTGAGATTATTTACACCCAGCAAAAGTTAAAGAAATACAAAATATATATGAAAAGCAAAAATAATGGTGGTCATTACGAAATAAGGCCCAAGGAAAAAGAAAATAAAATTCAATAAGGCCCCATAAAGTTAAAGAGTTTTAATTAGGCCTTATCTCATTTTCTTGGGCTTTGTTTTATCTTGAGCTTGGCAGGGCTATACTAATTTTTTTGGCTTTTTTTATCTGGAGTTTGCTTTCGTTGGGCTTTTCTAATTAGGCTTTTTCCATTTATATTGGGCGTTTTTTTAAAATAAATTTTCTCTTTGGTTTTATTTAATTTTTTGTGGGGTTTTATTTCATTGTTGCTTATTTCTTATTTGGCCGTTATTTTCTTAGGCCTTATTTCATAGCGCCTTTAAGTGACAAGAGAAAAAAATTTTAAAGAAAAGAAGAGAAGAGCAGGGAAGGGAAAATAAGAGAATAAGAAGGACTGAAGAGAAGAAAACAGACCTTTCAGAGGAGAAAAGAAAAGTGAAGAAAAGAAAAGTGAAGACAAGAGAAGATAAGATAAAAGAAGAGAAGAGAAGAGAAGAGAAGAAAAGAGAAAAAAGTGAGGGGAAAAAGAAGACAAAAGAGAAGAAAAAAAAGAAAAGAAAAGAGAACAGAAAAAAGAATAGAAAAGAAAAAAAAAACAAGAAAAATGGAAAAGAAGTGAAGAGATGAGCTGAAGATAAATGAAAAGAAGAGGATAAGAGAAGAGGACATGAAAAGAAGACAAGAGAGTAGGAGAACAGAACAGAACAGAGAAAAGAACAGAAAAGCAGAAGGGAGAGAAGAGCAAAAATAAGAATAAATAAATTCAGTAAAGTGCGACTTTGACTCGCTCACGAAGGGTTCCGTACGTTGGGCTTTGAGCATTTTTTAATGTTTTTTACGTTTTTTCAGCTGAAATAGTGTTTTTTTTTATTACTTTTCTCTTTTTTCTCGTTTTAACGATTTTTTAAATTTTGGCGATTTTTTTTAATTTTGGCGATTTTTTTTTTAATTTTGACAATTTTTTTCATTTTGGCGATTTTTTTTTCATTTTGGCGGTTTTTTTCATTTTGGCGATTTTTTTTTCATTTTGGCGATTTTTTCATTTAGGCGATTTTTTTTCATTTTGGCGATTTTTTCATTTTGGCGATTTTTTCGGTTTTTCGCGATTTATTTTCGATTTAGAAATTTTTTTTTAATTTGGTGCTTTTTTTCGTTTTGGCGATTTTTTTTTTGATTTTAACGATTTTTTTTCGGTTTGGCAATTTTATAATTTTGAGATTTTTTTGTTTTACCGTTTTTGAAAATTTCAGGAAGTTTGCTCTTACGGTTTCCAAGATACAGCAAGTTTTCAAAATTACATAGTCGAAATTACATTAACTGATGGTACACCCTTTAATTAAATTTTTTTAAATTTTAGTGTTAGTTGTTGTAGTCTGTATAAAAATACACGAACTTTACAAATTTCAAGTGCATATACATACAATTGTGTGTATATTAGATAGGATTTTAAAATTTTTCGTTGCTCGTTTTGGCACACCCTTTAATTTCCAACTCTCATGTATTTGTTGTTGTAGCGGCCAAGGGTCCCATGTAATATACATACATATAATTGTATGTATATTACATGGGATTTTAAAATTTTTCGTTGCTCGTTTTGGCACACCCTTTAATTTCCAACTCTCATGTATTTGTTGTTGTAGCGGCCAAGGGTCCCATGTAATATACATACATACATACAGTTGTATGTATATTACATGGGATTTTAAAATTTTTCGTTGCTCGTTTTGGCACACCCTTTAATTTCCAACTCTCATGTATTTGTTGTTGTAGCGGCCAAGGGTCCCATGTAATATACATACATACAATTGTATGTATATTACATGGGATTTTAAAATTTTTCGTTGCTCGTCTTGGCACACCCTTTAATTTCCAACTCTCATGTATTTGTTGTTGTAGCGGCCAAGGGTCCCATGTAATATACATACATACATACAATTGTATGTATATTACATGGGATTTTAAAATTTTTCGTTGCTCGTTTTGGCACACCCTTTAATTTCCAACTCTCATGTATTTATTGTTGTAGCGGCCAAGGGTCCCATGTAATATACATACATACAATTGTATGTATATTACATGGGATTTTAACATTTTTCGTTGCTCGTTTTGGCACACCCTTTAATTTCCAACTCTCATGTATTTGTTGTTGTAGCGGCCAAGGGTCTACACACTCTGTCCAAATTTCAGGTCCGTAGCTCTTACGGTTCTCGAGAAAATACCCTGTGACGGACAGACGGACAGACGGACAGACGGCCAGACGGACAGACGGACAGACGGACAGACGGACAGACGGACAGACGGACAGACGGACAGACGGACAGACGGACAGACGGACAGACGGACAGACGGACAGACGGACAGACGGACAGACGGACAGACGGACAGCGTAGCGAAAACAATAGGGTTCCTTTTTCACCTTTGGTGTACGGAACCCTAAAAAGGAGAAAAAAGAAAAGTAGAAAATATGACAAAAGAGGAGAGAAAATGAAAGGAAATAAGAAGATTTCCAACGAAAAAATATAAAAAAGAACAAAATAGCACACAAAGGGAGAAAAAAATAGAAAAAATGAGGGAAAAATAAAAGAAAATAAAACGATTATAAGTGAGAAAAAATAAAAGAGAACAACAAAATTCAAAGAAAAGGAGAAAAGATTATAAAAGTAAAGGGAAAATAAAAACATTTGAAAATCGGGGAAAAATTAAAAAAAAAAAATAAATAAAAGGAAAAATAGAGTAAGATGAAAGCAAATAAAAAATAGAATAGAAAATAAAAAGAAACGAAAAGAAAATCAAAAACTAAAAATATTAATGACAGTGAAGAAAAGAAAAGAAAATAAACGCTGAGTAGAAGGGTAGTGTGGCGGAAGAGATAATAGGTGGCGAGAGGAGGACTGGTGAACGAAATAGCGGAAATAAAGGCAAAGAAACGATAAATTTGAGATTGTGCGATTAATGAAGAGTTGAAAGTAAAGGCAAACATTTATTGAACAATGCTATTCCCAAAAATTTTTCTTAGAAAATTATAAAAAAAATTTTTTTTTATAAAAGGTATTTTTTTTAGACCTAAAGAACTTTCAAACAAACTGTCATACTGCGTTCACTCTTTTACATTTATGATCAGTATACTCTGGCGAAGCATGATGAATAGACTCAGGTCTGAGCTACCAAATTGTTAAAGTTTACTTTGAAAATCAGTCATCAGTTGTATTCAACGAGTACGCTCTTTTTTTGCTTAGTGGATTTCGTTAATAAAAGAAATTAGGCCTTATTTAAAAAAGCCGGACCTCTAAAGAATAATTTTTTTTTAAATATGGATGACATTGATCCCAGTAGTTGCGACTGCAACCATCGATGATGTAAAAATTTTGCGATAAGTCAAATCGTCCTGTCAATTGGCCTCCAAGGTCAAACGATTTCACGCCTCTCGATTATTTCCTATGAAACCACTTGAAGGTTTTTTTTTACAGAAATACTCAGAGGTGGATATCAGGAATCTAAACTCCAACTCCTACTACTAGACTCCTACTTTTATACTGGTACACTGCCTATTGGTGAAGAGGGCAGTCTCCATGCTAATAAACTAGCAATAATTATTAACTCCTTGCAGGCCAAAAGTTTTCTTGTTATTAAAAATTTATTTCTTTTTTGGATTTTAACCTTTTTTTGTGTGTGTTATTTTTTACAATTCAAAGCTCTTAACAAAGCACATACTATTAATTATTAATTTTCTTAATTATTTCCTTATACATATAAATGTGTTTTAATTCAATTATCATTAATTATATCGCTACTATAATTAGTCTATAATTATTTCATTAAATGCAAATTTGATTAACAGTTTTTTCTTTCTACTTCATAAATTTATTTCATTTAAATATTCAATTGTCATGTAATTACTTGTAATTATGCTGCATAAATTTATAATTTTAAGCAGAAAATAGACAAAGTTTAACAAATAATGCAAAAACTGTGTTTTTTTTTTTTGGTTCTCAGTTTATATGCTGCTATTTTCTTTCTATCTCTGCATAAACATACATACTTACATTTATATATTTAGATTTGTAATTATAGTTTATAGTTTTTTTGCTGCCATTTCTATTCTGTTTTTTTTTATGTATTTTTTATTATTGTTTAGTTATTAAATTGTACATTTGATATAATGTTGTAGCTGTCTAGCTTTATTAGATATTATTTTGTATTTTTTTTATATAAAAAATATTTTTACAGAATTAAAAAAATAGAAATAAATCGGACCTATTCTGGTTTAAGTGTGATTTTAACACGTTACATAAGAAGGACAATTTTACATTGATACTCGTACATTCCATTACATTGATTGCTACTGTGTTACCTTTTAGCACCGTACTACCATTTCAATGTAAAAGTAACGTTTTTTGTGTCGTTTTAAAATTATATTCAAACGAGAATAGACTCGTATGATTAAAAATAAATAATAAAATACATTTGTAACTTGTTCCCCTCTCTGAATGAAAATTTAGCATGAAAAATTAACTTAAAAATTTAATTATCAATAATTAAGTTTTTAACATTATGATAAATAAACTAAAATTTTACTTATATTTTTTAAGTGTAAGAAATTGGTCTCCGAAAATTTGCATTGAAACAAAAGAAATGAAAAATTGGTTATTATCTATTATTTGAATTGTAGTTGAAGCCATCGGTAGACTTTAACCCAAAAGTGATTGAAATTAGCTAAAAAAAAATTCGTATGTTTATAATAAGACTCTTAATACATTATTCAGAATCAAAATATAAAAACATATTAAGTTTAAAAGTATTAAACAAAAATCTTTACAAAATAAGCATCTCTATTTGATTTTCCATAATTTTCAAATTATATAAAGGCTTTATGTCAAATAAGTATATGTAAAGGGTGTTTTATTTAGAGTGTCACAACTTTGAGTTGGCCTCACTGCTTTATTTGAGCACTTATTTAACAGCTGATAGTTGCATTTTGCTTAGTTTGCTATGAAATTTCATTATGAATCGACTTACACCAGAGCAATGCGTGCAAATTGTTGAAATTTTTAATCAAAATAATTTTTCTATTCATCAAACTTATCGGGCACTTCTTCCATTTTCCGATGAAGTTCATTTCTGCTTGAATAGGTATGCAAATAAACAGAATTGTCGCATTTGGGGTGAGGAGAGTCTACAAGTTTTTGTCGAAACTGCATTACATCCACAGAAAATTACTCTTTGGTGGGTTCTATGGGCTGGCGGAGTCATTGGCCCATATGTCTTTCAAAACGATGATGGTTAGAATTTTACTGTCAATGGTGAACGGTATAGAACATGATTCGAAATTTGTTCGTACCTCAATCACGTGGCATTAATCTTGCTGATATATAGTTCCAACAGGACGAAGCCACACAACGGGCGCTACAATTGATTTATTCCAAGAAACTTTGGATGAATAAATAATTTCACGTAAGGCCCAATTAATTGGCCAGCAAGATCGTGTGATTTACCCGCCGAAAGGAAGCAGATAGTGGAAAGTTCCGTAGATATGCGGAGTAGCTGCTAAAGCAGTCGCGAACAATCAGCGGTTCCGAGTGGAGAGTCTCAAAGGGTTTCCGAGTGGCGTTGGACTCCTAACAAATTCAAATGCCTACGATACTTGGAACATCAAGAAGAGCAATTGGTGCCTTCAAATAACCAATAACCACCTACACTGAAAGAATTTTCGGCATAAATTCTATGAATTTCGACATTAATCTAATGAAAAATTCATTAAAATTCAACCAACGTCACGCTTTGTTGGATTAATGAAACCAGTTTCGTTAAAATTATTTTATTGAAAACTTCATCAAATTTATTTAACAGTGTAATTAATGCAGTGCTATAATTTCATCGAAACAATAAAATAATTTCATGAAAAGAATGAAGTAACTTAAATATAAAGGGGTTTCTTAATAACTAGAAAATATTGTTGCCATAAATCCAATAAAATATTCTTACGAAAGCAGAATACCAACGAAGCAATTCAAATGAAATTTTTTCACAATATTCATGAAATGTTCATTGGATTTGTGAAATTATCATTAGATTTGTGAACAAATTTTATTGAAATTGTTTCATTGGACTCATGAAGCAAAATTCTTTCGGTATATTGCCAGCGACTGTTCCTCATGTTAGAGTTGGGTGGAAGCGGGCTTCGGATCTTGTAACAAGCGCCTCGCTATATAAACATGATTTAAGGCTTCTAGGCCAGCCCTCCTGGAGACCATGCTGGCAGCCCCAGTTACAGGATCGGATGCGGTAGCCCAATCAGCTGCTCATCTTAAACCATCTGATAACCGAAACCTCAAGAAATAATAGCGGCCTTGTGCTCCTTATAGGAACTAAAGGATCTAATGTATGTATATATATATATATGTATATATATATATATATTGGATTATTTTCTTTGGGGTTATGTTAAATCACTTGTCTACGTCGATAAACCACAAACAATTGAACACCTGGAAATCAACATTCGAAAAGAGAGCAAATACTGCGAAATGTTGTTGAAAATTGTTGTTCCAGATTGCGCTTTCTACGTGACAGCCACGTGGCGGCCTTATGGCAGAAATCATATTTAAACATTAATTTTATAAAATATTCTTTCTAATAAATCCCGTTTCGTTAGTATTAAGAATATATTTCCTTGTTTTATTATGATTTAAACTTGTGTCACTCTATAAAAAACACCCTTTACCTCTATATTTCTTATAGAAATATAATTATATAAAAATTTATATATAATTTTGTTTAAAATTCATATTTATCTTGACGCGCTTTAAATAAAAATAAAACATTTAATAATATAAAGATCATACACAGATAAAAGTAATATGAAATTATTTTGTAATATCAATTAAAAAATTAATTAAATATTACCCAATAAACAATAGTTATCGAGTTAATTAATTTAATAAAAAATTTAATTGAATCAATGAAAGTTTTTAATTAAAATTTTTAATTGCTGAATAATTTTTTCTGTGTTAGTTTATTATAATTTTAATAAGATCTTCTTGATTTTTTTTCTTATATAAACTTTTATTTTGTCTAAAATTTTCTGCAATATTGTTTTTTTTGTTGTTGTTTGTTCTGATTTTATTTGCATTTCTTTTATTGTTTAATAAATATATAATTGATGAACATAATAATGAAGAATATGCCATCATTTACATTTCATCTGCCAAACAATAAAGTCACACAAAAAGAAGACGATGTAAATGATAATAAGGATAAAAAGGAGGAGGAGGAGGATAATGAGTTGGCTGCTGTTGATGCCCTTGTGGTTCTGTGTATTGATGGCTTAGACTTGAGATATAAAGTATTAAGTGTTGTATATAGATGAGTTAAAATCTTTAAAGTAATATTAACAACAGCAAAAATGTGCCACAATATGCTGTTTACAACTGCTATGTACAGTTGTTGCACGAACAACAACAACAACAACAACAACAATAATAATTGTTGCCTTAGTAAATGTTTGTAAGTGTTTAACAAGAATTTTAGGGGCTTTAGAAAAGTTTTAAGAAGAAAATTTTTGCTTAAACATAATAATAGAAAAGAAAATATTAAAATTATGAGGCCATAAGCTGCTGCATTGGCCACAGGAAAATTGTGGTATTGATTGGTGTTATAACAATTGTTATTGTGGCTTCTACTTGTTGCTTGCTTATGAAAAATATTTTTTAAATTAATTGTATTAAATTTATGCAAAATCTCCTGTTGTTTTATATGATTTTGAAAAGTATTTACATATGCATATTCTATAGCATGGAAAGTGTCTTGCTGTTGTTGCTGCTGCTGCTGCTGCTGTTGTTGGTGTTTTCTTAATGTTGTCAATATTGTCTTCTTATCGTGCATGTAGCATAAACGAGTTCTTCTCAATTTCCTGTGCCACTTTTTACAATATTTTCCATGACGGCTGATATGCGTCTCCTGTGTGCTGAAGTGCTTAAAAGTTTTAAATTCATTTTCTATAATAAGATTTTTGCGCAGTTGCCTTGACTGTGCATAGCAGCAGTAAGTTGGTGTTAGCAGTCGCTGTTGTTGTTGTTGTTGCTGCTGCCGTTCTTGTTCCCTTGTTTCTTGTCTTAAACTCAAAACTGTTGATTTTATCATTTTCACTAAAGATGTTGCCAAACCGTTGGCTGTTGTAAGCTTTTGTATTTTCTGCACGTATTTTTGTATTATTTTTCTTATTGTTGTTGTTGTTGCTGCTGCTGCTACTGGTGGTTTTCTTCTTCTTCTTTTTGTGCTTTTGATTGCTGCCATTATTGCTGCTGTTGTCATTTTATCGTCTCTCGTTGGGCACGTTGTTGTGTCACATTCGTTTATGGTTTGTCTTAAATTCGTTAAACGCTTCAAAATCCCCAATGATTGCATTTTAATCGCATGAATTATTATACCAACTAGATTATGTTGTGCCAATGCTCCTGCTGAATTGTGCAAAGCATCGGGTGGATTACGCATTGGTGCTTGATTGTTATCGCCCGCATTGCCTGTGCAAAGAGCATTTGTACAAAAAAAAAAGACAAAAAAGAATAGAAAAAGAATTTGGTTACTTTTAGCATTTGCTCAGTACTTTTGATTTGTTTTTATTTTTCTTCTTTCTTTTCATTATTTTTATTGCTTATGTTTATTGTATAAAGAACAGAAGATAAAAGTTTAATCAACTTAAAAAACAAATGAGAATATATTTGTTAAATTTTGAACAGCTGGAATGTGGTTTTATTAGCACTTTGGAAGGAAATTGTCATGGGAATAGTTATTTAAATACTGTGCCAGCCTACATAGGGGCCAGAGGAGGCCATTTCACGGTTTAATAAAGAAATACAGTGGCGTTAAAACTGAAAGTATTCACTTAAAGTGCATAAAATTCTACATCACTAGGCAAAAAATATATTTCAAATAACTCTGCTTTTGTAACGACGCGTTAAATTGAAAAGTTTAGCAGTAAAAGGCTAAAAATTTTGCGCTGTTAAATCCTATTTATATCAACTTATTTTAAAAAAGTAATAAACTTGACCTTTAAACAATTGAGTTCAGATTTTTACTTAAAAATATTGTCAAATTATTTGTGAAAGTTCTTTTGTTTTTAATGTTTATATTGGAAGTGCAGAAAAAAATTAATTTTATCAGTTTAAGTGGACATAAAGTTATTACTTGGGCTCAATTATATAGAGATTTAAATTTTTTGAAATGCTAAAATGATCAACGCATTGTTGCTCCTCAGAAGTTATATACGAATAAGTGATAGGCTCACGCGTTAAGATGACCAATACTAAGCGCCTCACGACTACTGCTGACACTTTTATCGCTGTTGTGTTTCGTCAGAGTTTTATGTGTGTTTTATTTTAAGCGTGAGTCACTTAGGAGTCACTTATAAGTCACGCGGGAGCCTTGCACTAGTCACGCATTATCGTGGTTGTATTTATATATAATAATGATTTTAAGTAATAACGAGTATGGACTTTATACATTTAATTCGCACCCACTTATGATATAACCTTGCTATTATTTTTGTCATTGTTTTATGTACTTTTATTAGAGTTGTCCAAGTGTCATGATTTATTTCGCGTGAGTCATGAATTAGTCACACCGGAAACTCGCTTTAGTCACGCGTGATTATACTCGTATTTATGTATACATATATAATAATGACTTAAAAAAATAATGTATGCGATATATATCATTATCACGCACTCACGTGCTAACTTTCTTAGGCTTCTTAAACAATCTATTTTTGAATTAAAAAAAACATGACATATGCGCAAGTCACGGATTACTCATGCGTGAGTCACTCACTAGTCATACACTAGTCATGGGTAAGTCACACATGAATCACGCGTGATCGTGTTTGTATTTATATATAATAATGATTTAAATAAAGAATGTCTGTGATATATTTAATTATCAGGCACTCATGCGCTAACTTTCTTAGGCTTGTTAAAAAATCCATTCTTGAATAAAAATATGTATGATTTATGCAGAAATCACGCATGAGTCACACATGAGTCACATGTGTTTTTATTTAAATATACATAACAATGATTTAAAAAAGAACTCGTGTGATTTATGAATATATAATTTTCACGCACTCACGCTCTAACACTCTTAAGGTGGAGGTACATATCACGCGTTACGCGGTAACGCTTTTCTTGCTTGTTAAACGTTTAACGCTATAAAAATGGAAAGTTACACATCACGCATTTGAGGCGTTTTTAGTTGTAAAATTTCAAGCCTTTATCGGCTATTTCTTTGTCTTGCATTTACGTTTTATTTTTCTTTAAATATTTAATGCATTTTTTATCCATGGTTTAATAAAAAAAATTTTTCTAATAAAATTTGGTTATGTTAGCATATGAATCTGGCAACACTAGCTGCCATTTTGTATACAACGCGTGAAAGTTGAAGAATGTTCCACTTTTTGCGAGGTACGCACGTCGCGAACTTCTATATGTAACTTGCCTTATGAAAACACAATATTTCAACTCTTTTGACAGAAGTTTGTACCGCATTAGCGCTTTGAACTCGTGTTATGTACTTCCACCTTTAGACCTGTTAAAAAATCTATTTTTGGATAGTTATTATCTAAATTCATTCATTTGTAGCAATTCATCAGGAGCATGCGTGATTAAAAAAATCATAAGTCACGCGTGAGTCATGTATTAGTCACGCATGAGTCACGCGTATGTCACGTGTGATCGTGGTTGTATTTAAACATGAATCAAGTAAAGAAGATTGCCCACTCAGCCGTAAAAAAAAATTTTCTACTGCGCATGTACGTCAATATAGAATACTATCGTGTGTTTGTTGTAATAAGTGTGTGAGTGAGAGAGCAAATTCTACAAACAAATGTATGTATTTTGTTTACAACAAAATTCTACATTTACGTCACAGGCAGAAAATAATTCATGGTAGTGATATATAATAATGATAAATTGTTTATCTAATTTTTCGACCTTTTATATATGTTCAATAAAACTATTTCTTTAAGCTTTAGGTCCGTAAATTTTATATATTTTTCTTATATATTTTTATTTTTGATCGATATTTCGTAAACCTTTGGTTTACTTCTTCAGGATATAGTAAATTGTATAATAATGATAACAAAAATAACGTGCGTGCTTTATTTAATTCTCACGCGGTCACGAGATAACTTTTTTAAGCTTGTTAAAAATATCTATGTTTGGATAATTCGTATCCGAAGTCATTCAATGGTAGACTTCTTATCAGGAGCGTGTGTGAGCAAAAAAATCATGAGTCACGCGAGAGTCACGGATTAGTCACGCATGAAACACGCATGTGTCACGCATGATCGTGGATGTATTTATATATAAATATGATTTGAAAAAAAAACAAACGTGTCAGATATATTTAAGTCTCACGCACTCACGAGCTAATTTTCTTAAGCTTGCTTGCTTGTTCATTAATTAATTAATAATTACTTTGTATGGGGTACTGTACTCTTGAAGATGTAAGAAATAGTATCACTACTTTGAAGGAATGGTGGGGGATGGTATCCATCGTCCCTCTTCTATACCACCAAGATTTTGACGGGACATAAAGTGTGTTGCAAAAGTTACCCGCATCAAAATCTAATGCGTCTCACTATGGTAGTTTTGAAGATATAGTCAAATAAATAATTACGTTACCCGTATACCCCTTCTATAATGACAAGATCTTTTTGGAACATGCAATTTGTTCCATATAAGTTTTAGTGACTCTTACTTCTGTAGTTATAGAGTTATGAAGTGAATCGCGCAAAAACGCTTTTGGCCCCACTGTGCGCTCTCCACAATTTACTAAAATTTCTTAATTTCAACCTGGTACTGTATTCAATATTTCACATGAAATTTTTACCAAATACATATAAAAAAATGGCATAAATTGTTCATGAAAACATTTTGCGGAAGCACTACTCTGTTTATCTTGGGAAAAACATATGAAATGTCTATTCAACATTTTATGATTTCATGCGGTATAATATGAGTGGCATTTTTTTCGCATAGAATTTACAACAAACACGTGGGAGCTTCTTACAAATGTCGGAAATTGTAGCATATTTTGAAGGGCCAGTTAACATTGTTTACATTACCAGTCAAAGCTACAAACGTTGGTACTAAAAAAAAAATTACGAGTATTCCGGAGAAAATATGGGTTACAGTTTTGATCGCCCTATCCACAATTCTGAGGAATATAATCGACAAGCTTTAAGATTTTGACCGTAAGAAACTCTCAACGTCAAATTTTTTTACATAACTCATTTAAAACTTTTAGTGCTTTTCATTAAAAATTGCTTGACGTATTAGAAATATTATACATTAATTTAATTAGACTAACAGCCTCATTTATAAGAATTATTCTGGCTTAATAAAGGGTTTACAAAACAGATTTTTATAAATTTTATTTTCTTATTAAGCGTTTATAAGGCTTTAATAATTTTTATAAATAAGGCCTTAAGTTAATAGTAGTATGAAGTGAAAAACACCAAAGCTCTCATGAAAGATTTATAATAAAAAAAGCTCCAAACATCCCATCCAATTGTGCTTTTAACTAATTTATTTGCCTAAAAGTGCTTTATATAACACTCTTACTATTTTTACTGTGTACTGAAATGCTTATTATGCACACATATATGAAAATAATTTGTTTATTATTTTCAAATAAACCAATCATAAAACTATAACGCCATATTTTTTTTTATCAATACAATAAAATTTATGAGGGATTAACAAAGCAACAATATAAACTAAAATATATTGCATTTTTATTTCTATTATTTGTAGAAATATGATGATGTCGCCACTATCAGCTTACATTATTTATTTTAAAATTTTTTGCTGGCATATTTATTTGTTTTTTTTTTTCTGCTTCCTTACGCCATTTTTACACAACAATGTCAGTGTCAATCAAATATTTTGCAATCACATTTGCATGACAGCACGCCTGGATGTATGCAATTGTTTTAGGGTATGTAACTACAAGTGTTTGTGTGTGTGTGTGTGTGTGTGTGTGTGTGTGTGTGTGTGTGTGTGTGTGAACATATGGATTTGCTGTATATGAATGAAATGAATGGTGTTTTATTTTTTTTTGTTTATTTTTATTATTATTGACAATCGGACGTGTGTGCAAATGCAGTTCAATAACTGCACGTACATATAAACAAGTGAATAAAAATCAAAATGTGCAACGCAAAACTTTAGACAAGTACACATACGGCAGTAAATAAAAATAATAAATATTTTTCTAGCAGCAAAAAAATAAATATATGGTCACTTAAACCCTAAATATACATTTTCTATTATATTGAAAATTATTGAATTAATGTGATGCGTTCTTAGTTTTAAGTTGCAGCTTTTCCCTGAGTGTAGTTATTAAATAATCTTTAAAAAGAACCTTTTTGGCACTACTGAAGAAATTCAATTTTAGGACATGCGCTGTTATTCATAAAAACCAAAATTTTTTTCTTCATTTCTGCATTTGCTTTCCAACCTTGATTTGGCTTCTAAGAAATAAATGGTTGCTTGTGCAGTTACGGGTTTTTATAGTTTAGGTGACGATAAGTTTACTGCTGCATAAAAAATGCTGGAATATTTGGCTTGGTATTAGTTTTGTTAAGGAAAAACAATTTTATTGTGAAAAATATACAAATTCCTTTCAACAAAAAATATTTAGAATTAAAATAAATAATTAAAAACTAAAATTTTGTATTTACAGTCGCACAGAGGAGTATTTGAGCCAAAAAGCTGGCCAAAAAAGGCTAAAATGGTACACAGTTCGATACATAACAAATTGTAAATTTTGAAAACTTTTTATTGTAAATTTTGAAGACTTTAAATTTTTAGTATTAAAGCAAAAAACTTATCTCGAACATTTTAAATTTAATTGAACTATAGTGAATTCTAAACGGAAATAATTTCTTAATCGGCCTTAAGTTCAGTAATTTCAATTCTTATTGAATGAAATATTTTTATTAATTAATGAAAGTTTCTACAGAAATTTAATTTTTCTTCTGTTCTTTAGAAACTTACATTATTTAATAAAAATATTTCGTTCAATAAGAATTGAAATTACTGAACTTAATGCCCTAAATCTGTTCGACGATTGCATCGTCTTGTCTATTGTGTACAAAAAAAAAGAAGCAGTTTTGATTCTTTAAAAAAAATGATTAGTTCTTGTCTATGCTAGAAGGGTTCGTGTATTTGCTTTATGATTTTGTTCCAAACATTATATCCAACACATATTTTTTCATATATTTTTCAAACTATTGTGCAATACTTTAATTGAGTTTTTATGTTTTAAAAACATGGCAATAATATTTTTATTTTTCATTATCAAAGACCACAACCATTTTTGAAGAAAATAATTTAAAGAATTCGAAGACCAGAACTCCAAAGTATTTTCAAACAAAAACATCCTAAATCTTCTTACTGAATTAGGGTATAAGCCCGATTAAGAAATTATTTCTGATTAAAATTATCTCGAATATTAATGTTGAAACAATTCGTGTAAGAATTTAAAAGGAAAAAATTATATATTTTTTTTGGAAACAAAAAACAAAAGGTAAGATTAGTTGCTCTGAGGGGAACTTTTTTCTCCTTTGTCTGATTTTTATTGTTTTCAAGGCTTAACAGCCCAAAACTATTCGACATATTTCTGCCCAATCTCATTGATCTACTGCCAGTCAAAAGCTTTTCACAAGCAATCTAAACTTAAACAGTATTAGCCAGCTTTTTGGCTCAAATACTCCTCTGTGTGTCGTTGCGTTGATGTCAGTTAAAAAAGGCCAAATTAAACCCATGACAGGATTCTTTGTGCTTGGACCTTTAAATAAAACTAAATACATGGCACTGTCAAGTGACTAATTCATGTTAAAATTTTTCTGATTTGTAAAGGAAGAAAAGCTTGCTTTTATATAAAGAAAATATCAAAAAAAAAAAAAAAAAAATCTAAAAAGAGAAAAGTATTGTAACAGCTTCTATAACATAAAATAGAGATATCTTGGAAAATTCTGCATATCATGCACTTACAGATTTTATTATAAAAAAAAGAAAAGAACTGTCTTAAGACACCCGGTTATAGCTATGCTGCTTAGCTATATAAAACAAACTTAATGTGTTAAATAATAACGCAATAAATTTGTATTATATGATGATATCAAATTCGGCGCATACGATTATATTTATGTATTGTTTGTTGCTGCTGGTGGCTGCGAACTAGCTAGTGTTCTTTGGTTTGTGCTCATGTGCAAGAATAGTAAAAAGAAAATTTGGTTCAAATTCTCATCTGCAAAAACAGTGCAAAAGCAAATTGAGCAATCCTTCGCATTGTTTTAGTTTTTTTTTATTCACTTCGAAGAACGAAACAAATCAAATACAAACAATTTGTTTCGTTTATTTTTGTACTCAGGCTTCTAATCGTCGCTTTCGATAACGAGCTGCTTCAATCACGTTTCTTTTAGTTTGAGATTATAGCATTCGCTATCGAACAATGTAATAATATGTTTCGATATCGTATGCTCTAATCTCAAACTGAGAAAACTTAATCGAATCAGATTATAGTATTCGCTATCAATTAATAATCACGTTTTTTTTTAGTTTGAGATTATAGCATTCGCTATCGAACAATGTAATAATATGTTTCGATATCTTATGCTCTTATCTCAAACTGAGAAAACTTAATCGAATCAGATTATAGTATTCGCTATCAATTAATAATCACGTTGTTTTAGTTTGAGATTGTAGCATTCGCTATCGAACAATGTAATAATATGTTCCGATATCGTATGCCCTAATCTTAAACTGAAAAAACGTGATCGAATCAGCTCGTTATCGAAAGCAAGGATTAGATGATTAAATTTGTACAAAGAAATGAAATTATAAATTAATTTATATATCGCACACTAAATCATAAAGAAACACAACTCAAAATTATAAAAGTGCCTTTTCTTTTTTATAAACCAGTTAATTGAAGAAATCTATAACGACCTCAACAATTTCTCTGGCAATACAGTCTTCTTGAAGAATATAAAATACCGTTATGCTTGTTTTTATGTCACATACTTGCGTCATTTGTACAGTATCAACAGTTGTTTGCAACTACTCAGCATCTGAAATTTGTTGAGTTGTGACTCTTTATGATTTAGTGTGCGATATATACTAGTGTCGATTATTTATGTTAGGAAAATCACATCCTAGCTCCTGTGTCGTGACATAAATAGCATAGCTATAATTATTTTAGAGCAAGCTACGATCATATTTCCTGATGATTAAATTTTCCAGCACTGGATCACTTTTAAGCTTTAAAAGCCCTCTGACCTAATTTGTCAATTAATCTTTTCATAGCCTACCACATCAATCATATCGAAATGAAAATGCAATTGGGTCAGAGCGAAAAAGAAAAAATAAAAAAATCAAACTATCCACACTGTTGCACGTTCGCGTGTATAATCAAAGCAAATAAAATATAGTTTGCCGTACAGTTTAAACTGAAACTTTTTTTCTGTTCAAATAATTTTACAAATGAACACATGTATTTGTATGTACGTGACTTTTGTAAATAAAGGGTGTTTTTTTATTGAGGTATAGAACTTTAAGTTGGCATCACTTTTTTAACTGGCGGCCATTTTGTCAGCTGTCAAGTGATTAATATTTAGTTTGGTTTGCCATTTCATCATAAACAGGTTGACAAAAGAACAACGCTTGCAAATCGTGCAAATTTATTTCGAAAATAATGGTTCAGTTCGCGAAGTTTACCGCAAGCTCCGTCCATTTTATGGTCGACATAATCGTCCATCAGAGCAATTAATTCGGTTAACCATGGATCGTTTTCGCACTACGTTTACTCTATGTGATAATACGCATCCGCAGAGACGTCGAACAGTGCGCACCGAAGAAACAATTGCCGCTGTAGAGCAAAGTGTTGAAGAGGACCCGAATGAATCGATTCGCCACCGTGCACAGCAATTGGAGCTTTGTCCATCAACTTTATGGAAGATTTTGAAGATTTTGAATGTGGATGAGTTGTGGTTCCAACAAGACGGCGCTACATGCCACACAGCGCACGTCACAATCGATTTATTGAAGGAAACATTCTATGAGCGCATAATTTCGCGGAATGGACCTGTCAATTGGCCACCAAGATCGTGTGATTTGACACCATTGGATTATTTTCTTTGGGGATATGTGAAGTCGCTCGTCTACGCCAACAAACCAGAAACGTTAGGGGACTTGGAAGCCAACATTCGTGGCGTTATTGCCAACATACGGCCCCATATGCTCGAAAAAGTGGTTGAAAATTGGACTTGTAGAATTGGCTTTATTCGAGCCAGCCGTGGCGGCCACATGCCCGAAATCATATTTAAACATTAATGGCATAAAATTATCCTTCCAATAAAGCCAAATTGATGGACATTAAAACGATTTTCTTGTGTTTTATTTCAATTCGAAGTTCTATACATCTAAAAAAACACCCTTTATGATGGAAGCATATTTTTCATTTGTTACTTTTTTTAACTAAAAAAAAAGTTTTATGGACCTTCTATTGAAATATTGTGTTGTTTTTTTTTAGCAATAGACCAAGCAAATAAAATATTGCTACAATTTACTACAAAAAAAAAACAAACTCAAATAGAAACTAATGTGCTGTTTCCACAAGTCAGGCAGACGACACGTCTTAAACATTTTTATGAAAACCACTGAAAAAAATTAGTGCTTTCCATATAAATTTTATACTCAAGTCGACCGTCTGTGCTGTAGAAACAGGGGGTAAAACTCTAAACAATTTGTGAATTAATGAATATGCACATAAATTTTTGGCATTTAGTCATATAAATTTGATTGTTGATATACATTTGTGAGTGTTTATATATTTGTGAGTGTGTATCACAATACAAGGTATCAATACACACACACACACACATACGATAATGTATGTATAAGAGAGCCGAGTAGTGTAATGCAGCTTTGAAAAGGTAATGCAGTTTTTCTGCACGAGAGGAAATGTAAAACCCCTGAATGCAAGCTATGGTATTCGAAAATAAAAATTAAATTCATTAAAATATTTCCATATAAACTCCCATGAAAAAATTTGATATCCAGTGCCGTAATTGGCCTTCCAGGATTTTTTTTTAAGAATCTCTGGCTAGAGGAAAGGGAACAAAAGGCCTACCCTGCATTTACAAGTTGTGTAAAACAAAAGTAAATATGGAATGGGTAGAGCAGACCTCTTACATCCTGAAGAAGGAGTGTACTTTTGTACCTTTGTACCTTTGGGTAGTTGCAACTGATTTATTTATTTTTTCTTGTCATATACATACACGTGTTGCATCTCATATGCTTCGTGTTTGAATTTTGCTCTTTTGTAATTTGCTTTTTTATAAATTTTCCATATAAATCAGTTTTGTAAGCAGACAAAGTTAACAGCATGATTGTTTTATTTAAATTTAATGCAAATAGAATTGTTATGTTTGAATTATTTTCTATTGGTTTTTATTTTTAAAGCTGAAAGGATGAAAGTATTATGGTGTGTAAATATGTATATGTTTGAGCTTAGGTTTGTACATATTTAACTATAAATAAAGATTTTTATTTTAATACATTCAAATAGTGTATTTTTATTTTACAATCTATTCATCACATATTCATTAAAATTTTAGTGAAATTAATATCCAAATATATGAAATTTATATGCAATATTTTATTTTTTTCAATATTATAGAATAATAAAATATTCTAATGCCTTGTAAATATTTTATATTTAGTATTTGATAAAATATTTAATAAATTTTTAATTGATTGTTCATCTTTTTTTTTTTTATTGTTTTGAAGCTTAGGGAAAAACTCCACAGTATTTTTAATGCACTTAATAGTTTGTTTTTCAACAAAGCTGAAAGCTATTTTTTTAATTAATTATATTATATTTCTATTAATATATTATCAATTGAATTTTTTTTTTAAATTTATTTGCAATAATATTTGAAGCTAATAAGTAAAATTTTTTAAGGTTATTATGAATAATTAAAAAGTCAGTCGCAAAATATTTAATGCTATCAAACAGTGTTTTATTGTTCTTGTTTTCAAATTAAAATAATACAAAGTTAGTGTGAGGTATAATAGAAGTTTTGTTTTTATAACTTTTTATATTCTTTTTATAAAGATAAGTAACACTCAGGCAATTTATGCCTATCACTATTCCTACTACTAGATGTTAGCTTCTTTAAGAAAGTAATAGTGAAAGATAACAGGTTGGAAAAACAAGAAATAGAAGAAAGCTTTATTCTTTTACAAGTCTGCTGTTTTGAATGAATTTTATTTTTTAAGGCCGGTTGTTGCAGCGCCTCTGGTGTCAGTGAGACGCATTAAATTTTCAAAGCTGTGCTTAGCTGCCATTTTATTGGTTATTTTATTTCACCGCTGATTCTTTTGCACACTGTTGCTGAAGGAGGGCGCTCTGAGGTTGTATTAGTATAATTATCCGCTTAAGTTGGTAAAAGTTCAGTGACCAGTGACTATGCCTTTATCACTTGAACTTTCCTACAACAACTGATACAAAGGCACGCTTGTACATATCAGAAAAATGCATGGTATTGTTATTTAATGAATTTATCGGTGACCGGGCTCGAGACCTTGATCTTCAGTTTTGTGGTCAATGTGCTAACTGCTTCAGCCAAGGCCACCTTAACTTTTTGAAAGATCACTCCACTCGTCGGTGTCAACCTATGTGGGACTATATCTAAGTGTTCTAATACGGTGATATATACTAGACACAGCCCGTCGCCTTGAGATATCTGACAAGGTCACCTATTCCAATCTTAGATAAATCTGAAAGGTCGTCTAGCATATTTCTGCCTCAGAACTTGTGTTTCGAGAGATGTAAAGCTGGACATTAGCAAAGAAACTGGAAGATTGTTTCTCTTTCGGCAGAACACATAATAGCGTGTCTACCAACCGTTCAGTGCCCCTTTATGACTGCACCGAACCTCGAGATGTCCCTACGGTTCCTATTTATTAATTGTATTGATCGCCTGTCATTGTAGCCAGGCCACATTGTTTTAGCAACCTTGCACGTGACTATATTGCCCCATCTGAATTCAGCCTTATGCCCTAATTCTATTCGACGAATGTATCGTCCTGTCTATGGACGAAAAAAAGAAGCAGTTTTGATTCTATAAAACGATTATTATTCATTGTCTATGCTAGAAGGTTCGTGTATTTGATTTATGACTTTGTTCCAAACATTATATCCAACACATATTTTTTCATGTATTTTTCAAACTATTGTATAATACTTTAATTGCATTTTTATGTTTCAAAAACATGGCAATAATATTTTTATCTAATTTTTCGACCTTTGTTTTAAGTGAAATTAAACTATTTTTCCGAGCTTTAGGTCAGTTCTTAAATTCTTATATTTATTATTACAATATTTCGTTAACCGAAGGATATAGGATATAGTACTATATCCCGAAGAAGTTAACCGAAGGTTAACGAAATATTGTAATAATAAATATAAGAATTTAAGAACTGACCTAAAGCTCGGAAAAATAGTTTAATTTCATATGGCAATAATATTTATATTTTTCATTATCAAAGACAACAACCATTTTTGAAGAAAATAATTTAGAGACTTCAAAGACAAGAACTCAGAAGCATTTTCGAACAAAAACGTCCTAAATCTTCTTAGTGAATAAGGCATTATAGAAATAGTGCTTTAATATACTGTTTCTAATGGTACCAAATTCGGCATCGGAGGCATTCATAGTGCAGCCAGCTCTGGCCAGCTAATATAATGATAAATTATATTATATATATTTAAGCCAATAAATCATTTCCTAACCAACTTTTCTTCAATGCAAAATTATAGTTACATTCTTATATAACATTTCTTTATCAAATATTTCTTACATAAAAAAAATTTGCAATTACGATCCTTGAATTATCTTTAAAAGTCAACAATCTGGAAAAAAAATCAAGTATATTCTCACTTATATTATTTCTTCTTATTAACTACACTTGCCTCAAATTATTGCTTAAAAAATATTATAATATAAGCAAAAGGATATTATTAAAATATTTATTTATGTTTTATATTTTATGTTTTATTGTACCAAAAACCAGCAACAGCAAAAAAAATAAGCGTTAGAAAAGAAATACGTTTGAAGTACTTACCGGCACCATCACGCCACTCTTCAACACCATAGTCGGGCAGAGAATTTGTCTCTAATTTATTTTTATTACGACGCTTGCCATCTATTTTTTAAGTTTTTTTTTATATTTTTTAATGTTTTTTTTACATTTTTTGAAATAAATATAATGGTTATTGCATGGTGGTTTTTATTTGAAATTATTTTGTTTAAGGATTGTTGGAGTAATAAATGGGAAAAGAGATATTAAAAATAGCGTAAAAAACCAGCAACATGACAACAAAGACGTCGTTGTTGACCGCATACGAATAAATAGTTTATGTTTGAAATGTACAGACAAATACACAAACACAAACACGGAAATACACACACACATAAGGGTAAAAGGGAAATAGAAGTTTATTGTTGTTGTTTAAAAACAGCAACACCCCAACACACACACACATGGACATGCAAATAAGTACAAGTGGTTGTTTGAAGGTGTGTGCGCGTATGCATGTGTGTGTGTGTGTGTTGTATATAAAACACATTCATGATGCATGTTGTTGGTTTTAGTAGACGGGAATATTGTTGTTTTTTTTGTTGGTTTTTGTTATGGTTGTTAACAAGGTTAAGTTTTTATTTATTTTTCAACAAAAAAAAAATTTTTTTTTTGTTAGGCGGACCATTAAGGAAATAAATAAATATAAATTTATAAATTATTTGTTTTATTTTTTTTATTTTTGTAAAAAAAAGAAAGAAAAAAAGAGAGAACAAGAAAAATAAAAACAGAAAGATGTAAACATTATTTAAAACTTAGTCTTAGAAATTTTATTTATATTATTTATTTTTGTTTACAGCCGAGAATATCATGGAAAACAACTTCTTAAAGTTTAAGCAATTTTTTTAACCATTTTGTCTAATGACAAGGAATATTTCGAAACACTTGTTGTTTTCGTTTAAAAGTCTAAGGGCAAATTTCACCAACTTTGTTTAAATATCAATTCATATTTAAATGATGATTTCCATTAATTTTTGTATGGAAAAATTACTTTTAAATATTAATTGATATTTAAATAAGTTCGTGAAATTGGCCCTAAAGGCCTTATTCAGACAAAAAAAAATAATTTAGGTTTACCTTTAACAAAGAAATTTCCATAAAAAATTTGTTTTGTAGACCTTTTGTAAACCAAAACTATTTTTTTCTGAATACGGCAGTAAGTCTTTCGAAGGAGGTTATCAAATTTCGAAAATCATAGGGTTCTGTATACCAAAGGTGAAAAGGGACCGTTGCGATGTCCGTCGGTCCGTGCGTCTGTCCATCTGTCTGCCTGTCGCTTGCTGTTTTCTCGAGAGCTGTAAAAGTTACCGACTTAAATTTACACAGAATACTCGCATGTAAAACTTTGGCTTCTACAACAAGAAATTCAAGACAATTAAAAATTACAAGGTGTTCTAAAGCGTGCGTTGAAAAATTTTGAAATCCTTTTGATATTATACAAACAATTTTATATAGACCCTGGACATTTTGAAAATTAGTGTTCTCGTATTTTAATGCAGGCTACAACAATTTACACTGAAATTTAAGAAACCAAAATTAAAAGGGATTCTATCAGTTAATGTAATTGTGACGATGTAATTTTGATAACTTGCAGTATCTTGGAAACCGTAAGAGACAAACTCTTGAAATTTTCAAAAACTTTAAAACTAAAAAATTGAAAAATTTAAAAAAAGCTGAAGCGAAAAATCGCCAAACTGAAAAAAGCGCTTAAATGAAAAATATCATCAAAAATAAAATAAAACCAAAACGAAGAAAGCGCCAAAACTAAAAAATTGCTAAGACTATAAATACGTATTGTAAAAACAATACAAATTCGCCAAAAAAACCAAAAACATCGCCAAAAATAAAAAAAATACCAAAAACTAAAAAAAACGCCAAAACAAAATAAATCTCCAAGAACCAAAAAAAAAAATCGCAAAAATTAAAAAATCGTCTTAACTAAAAAACAACGGAAAATTGTGGCTAAAATTCTAAAAAAATCGCCAAATCGGAAAAAAGCTCCAAGATTAAAAAAAAATCGCCATAAATAAAATAAATTGCCAAAAACCCTAAAAATCGCCAAAACGAAAAAACGCCAAAAACTAAAAAAATGCCAAAGCTAAAGTAAATCGCCAAGAACCGAAAAAAATTGCAAAGAAATAAAAAAACCGCCAAAACAAAAAGCAACCCAAAAAATTGCTGAAAAGATTAAAAATATCGTTAAACCGAAAAAAGCGACAAAACTTCGAAATCCCCAAAACTAAAATAAATCGCCAAAACCGAAAAAAATCGCTGAAACGAAAAAAGCGCCAAGGGTAAAAAATCTCCAAAGCTAAAATAAATCGCCAAAAACTGAAGAAAACGCTAAGACGAAATAACACCAAAAACTAAAACATGCGCAAAAACTAAAATAAATCTCCAAGAACCGCCAAAAACAAAAAAAACGACAAAAAAAAAGATGCCAAAAACCGATATAAGTACTCAAAATATAAAAAAATTCTACATCAGGTAAGACATTCGATTACATATGGCAAAGTTCGTATAGTCTTAGATATGTAGCGTCCGTGTTGATCCTTTCGCGTGCGAGTCAAAGTCACACTTTACCGAATTTATTATTTCTAGTAAAGTTTCGTATGTGTATTTAACATAAAAACCAAAAAGAGCACTGGTGCTTTTGTTTAGTGATCATTGTGGTAGCAAGAGTTTTGCCTTAATTATTATACCACGTATTGTATTCTAACTTGCAAAAACGCGAATTTTCATTTTGCAAGTTTTGGCGATTTTATACAAACAATAAAATACTAAACAATATACAGTATCCTAGAAAACCGTATACTTTCTTTTTTTAAGGTAATTTGGTTTTACTGTTGAGAAGCAATAAAAAAATAACTTTAACGCATTTTAATTAAAAAAAAAATTAAAGCAAAACCAACTATAAATTACAACAAGTGCACAAAAGTATATTTTACTAAAAAACAAATAAAAGGATTTACAAACCACAAAATATTTTAAAAGCAAATGCATACAAACAATCGATTGAAAATAAAAGAAAATAAAGCTCTCTAGTTGCCAGAATGTTACTTTCATTTAAACAAAAAAAAAAAAAAAGAAAGGAACAATTTATAAAAAGAAGTAAGTGCATTGGTTTTTTTTAAATATTTTAAAAATGTATGGCATGATGACGGCAATGATGTTTATGTGGGCGATGGTGCTTTTATTGTACATACTGCAGGCTGTTGGTATTTTGTAACCCCTCACTTAAAGTTCTCCAAGTAATTAGAGACGTGTTGTCCATCCGTGTGGACGAACAACACGCTATAATTTGAAAATTTCCTTCACTAATCTGAACTATTTTAATTATGTTATGTTTATGTTATTATGTTATCGTTACCTTAATGTAGAAAAGCCCTTCTAAATCATAAATTTTTTTGCATTTTTCTATCGAAATAGCGATAAAAATCGATTAAAGAAATAAAAAAATAATTTGTTAGGGCCTTTCTATGGGGTTTCAAAGAAAAGTGAAGCCCACATACAGCCACTACTTTTCATCTCCTAAGCCCGACCTACTGTCCTTTAAGGGTTTGGTGTCCCCTGTTTTCGCAAACGAGATTCTGGCGACCAACTATAGGCGGTATAACCTTAACATCAGCTAGGAGGAAATACCGTTGCACTGAGTCGGCCTGGAGACCTGCTGGCAGCCCCAGCACCAGGATCGGATGCTCCAGCCTAATGAGCTATTCATCCTAAACTACTTTGATTACCGAAATCACAACAGGAAATGTGGTCTTATGTTCCTTATAGGAATTACAAGATATAATATATAAAGGACTTTTTTTTATTGAGGTAACGATATGTGATATATAATGTTATTTGATTTTTTGTTTTGTTATGGTCTGTTGTATTATGTTATGTTTAGGAAGATGTTATATTATGTTTTGTTATGTTATGTTGTATTACATTATATTATGTTTATACTCTGTTTTGTTATGCTTTATTTTGTAATGCTATATCATGTTGATAAACTATTTAATGTTATTTTATGTTCCGATATATTATGTTATGTTATGTTTTATTCATCTTCTATATATTATTTAATATTATACCATGTATTATGTCATGTTGTGTTATGTTTTACCGTGGGAAATTGAGACATATTATACTATATTACATTATATTAGGTTATGTTATGCTGGGTTATGTTCTGCCATGTCATGTTATGTTAGTTTTTTACATAACGCAACATAACGCAACATAACAATGTTATGTTATACTGTATTAAGTTATGTTATATTATTTTATGTTATTTAATTTTGTGTTAGGTAATGCTATGATAATTCGTGCTGTGTTATGATATGCTATGCTATGTTATACTATATTTTTTGGTATGCATGATATGCTGTTTTATGTTGTGATTATGATATGTTAATTTTTTTTGTATTATTTTATGCCTTGTTGTGTTATTTTACTTTATGGTGTATTATTTTATGTCATGTTATATTTTGTTAGGTTATGTTATGTTTATATTATTTTTTGTCATGTTTTATTATTTTATGTTATGTCACGTTACGCTATGTTGTATTATATTAGGGTACGTTAGGTTATGATATTATTTTATTTTATATTAAGTTATGTAATTATGTATAAGTTATGTTATATTATGATTTAGTATGTTATGTTCATTGTATAGTATATGTTATGTTACATTGTACTAGGTTATGCTATCCTTGGTTATGTTGGCTATTTCATGTTCTGTTCTTCTGATACATATAATATTTTTAATAATATTTTCTTCATCAATAAAACTTAATGTTATGTCATTCTGCCACTTTCAATTAAAGAAATGAGTTCAGCGATGTGTTGTCAATTCTATAAATTGGTATACTTTTTTTTCACTTTTAAAATCATTTGGAAAGTAGTTCCAATTTGATGATACCAGTAAATTTTCCCAATCAGCTTAAATGTTTCATAAGCTGGAACTTATACACAGTATTGACAAAAAAAAAAAAAAAGAATACAAACAGTGCCATGATGAATGTGCAAAGTGCTGTGATCAATAGCTTTAAGCAAATAAAATAAAAAACAACAATATTAATAAGCTTATTAAATAAAGCAAAAATGATGGAATTAAAATCAATATTTAATTGCATTATAGCAAAATATGCTGCTGTTAACAAAAAAAAAAAAACATTGCAGCAGCTTCTTTTTTTTTTAAATACATTGACTTTTGTTTGATTGAATATTTTTTCCGCCATAATAAAGAAAAGAACAACAAAGTGCTCAATAAAAATGAGAAAAAATTATTTGAATATTCAAACTTAAATAAAAAATGTGTAAGGGAATGCAAAGTAAAAAATATAAATTACTTTTCCGGCTGTACATCGTACCTAGACTGCGGTTCAGCATGGCCATTTCGGACAAAACGGCTGTGGTGGGTGCTGGCATTTCTGTAACCAAAAAAAAGAAGATAGAAAATATTAATACAAATTTTACCGAAGTATGTTTATTTTACATAGGCCCCCATATTTATAAAAAAATAAAATGCATTTAAAAGCCATTTTAAGAAAATTTTTGTATGAAAAATTTTAAATAAAATACATTTCAAACTCATTTTAAGTTTTATGAATAGGGAGAAAGTATTTATTTAGTTTAAACATTTTACTTAACCAAAAAAAAAGCAAGTACAATTTTCAAAAAAATATTCAGGCTTCACATGGAAATTTTCGAACGTGTGAATAGTTTGTATGAACAAAATTCATACGATTGCCAATTATTTTGAAAATTTATAAAGAAAATTATTTATAAAGATTTGTATGTTGGAACAAGTGGAAATGTGTAACTTTTTAATTTTATTGGAAATGATGATACGAAAATAAAATCCATGTGAACGAAACATTTTATTCGGATAAGCCTGATTATTTGTAATTTACTTATACATATTTATATTTATTTTAAAAGCAAGTAGGAGCACTATATTCACAAATTTTAATAAATTTTAAATAAATAAAAAAATATTTAAAAAAAATATTATTAAATTCTGAATTTTTTTACGGCCTGCCCCACGGTATCGTAAGAAAACGTTTGGTCTACAACTTGTATTGAAAGCAATAATAAAATAAGAATATTTATTTTAATTTTCATTATAAGTCGAACGAAAGTTTTTAGTCGACATCGCGGGACAGGCCGTTATTAAAACAAAATCATTAAAATATTGTTGTGGGGTTTCATAATGAAAAAAAAAAATCAAATGAAAATAAAAACATTTACCAACTCAAATGAATAAGTTGTATTGAAATAATTTTTGAAATTAATAAAAAAATTTATTATAATTTTTTTGTTGTTTTTTTTTTAGAAAAAATAATTATTAAAAAAATATTCAAACAAATGCTCGTAAGAAAATATATTTTCAAAGTTTTCTTTCTGTGCACTCGTATACTATTTGGCTTTCAATAAATTATGAACTGAAAGTTTTGTCCCGCAAAATTACAAAATTTAGAGTTTTAATTAAAACAAAGTTTTTTCAGTTAAATTATTAATTCGAATCTCAAATAAAGAAGTTTTCTCGCCCTAATAGGATATTTTTTAAAATAATAGAGGAAGAATTTGTTATTATGAGGATAGTTTGATAATTTTGTGACTTTCTGCACAAGGTTATTTTTTTTCGACAAAACTGTGAAGCATACGATGTATATTTCAAAACATGCTTAAACATGCAAGTTTCAAATGGTATAAAATTTTAGACCGAAGCAAAAAAATAAAAAATTCGAATCGAAAGATCAAACGTGTTGTTACTCTTTCATGAATGTGGCAAATTTCCAAACATTGTGTTCTCTGAAGAAAAAACTTTTCCCATTGAGCTATTCCTACACTCGCAAAATGATCGTGCTTATTTAAATGAATGCACTCACGAAAGTTTGAGCCTATGAATGGCCACCCCAAGTAAGTTTCCATCTCTAGTAATGGCAAGGGCAGGAGTGACCTTCAATAGACGCTGTATAATCCCTTTTAATGAGTCTGGTGTCTAAAGTCAATGAGACTTATTTTTGAAGTAGCTTTAGAGGAGTTAGCTCAGCTTGCGAGCAATCCAGTATTATAGCATGAACGTTGCAACAAAACTCCGGATCATTTTATAAAGCTTGTATGAAACAAGAATGAGTAAAAAATCCACACTTCATTTCGAACACATAATGACTTTCAAATTCACCAGACGCAAATTCGATGGACTACTTCAACTGGGCTATTTTGGAGGACAATATAATCACTTAAAAATATGCCAATATAGATGCATTGCAGAAAGCCATTGTATAGAAATAGGACAAATTACTGCAAGACCCCATATTCGTATAGCATACAACTGATATTTAACCGTTTGAAGACCAAAAAAAATCATTTATTTATTTTATTTACTTTAATTTATTACAAAACAAATATGGTCATTTAAATGGACAGCACTTCAATCGCCCCACACTGTACAATTTCCATTAGTTTTAAACACATTTTTAATAACTGCTTGACTTTTGATTACTTACAATCAAAACTTTAGGACAACGTGATATATTTCTAAACAAATTTGTGCAAATTTCATGTTAAATATAATATCAATCTTAAGTTATGGCTTTCGCTACTATTCGCCAAAGTTTTCTTTAAGAAAGTCTCCGTAATATTTCCATGCACAATTTTGTTTACATAGTGTGTTTTAACAACTCCCGACTCCGACATACATCCCCATATTACATTAAACCGCTTACCATACTTGAGTGTTTTTTAAAATCCTTGCATTGAAATTCATTACGAAGGTTGAGCTAAGAAAATCTTTTCCTACTTGCCCAAAAATGTGAATTTTCTTTTCAATCGTAAAAATAAGCTTTTTATGAGCCAGACAATTTGAGATTGAAAGCTTAAACATCTTTCTATAAGTACGGTTAATATAAAGTTAAAATTTTGCTTAAAATTTAATGTATACTTTAAGCAAAATAAATTTTTTTAAGCGAGTCAGTGTTAATTTTTGCAAATACTCTTAAACAGGGTGGCAAATACTTTTATACAGGTGTTATGGAATTTACGCAGTATTATTTAATTTGAAAGCTTATTAAATTGTATTAAAACAGTAAATTTAGTCTTAAGGATAATTTAATTTAAATGTCCACTTATGCTCGTTAATGCACGTCGGCATCTTAGCAAAAATGTATTCATTACTGTCCTGAAAGTTGAGGTTGATATTGCAGCTATTGCCGCTCGAATATATTGGATGCAATTCCCTTTAATGCAGTATTTCTGGGTTTGAACTACTCCATATGAAACAATTTTATATGCTTACGTTGCCGTTAAAATTGAAATGAGACTCATCAGACATGAAAAGGCAATTCTTTAAGTTGTCGTTATCTTCCTACCTTTTTTCTCAAGCATCTTGCGGCAAAATTCCAAGCAAATCGGCAAGTTTGCTGCATTAAGTTTATTAGACATTTGAATTTTGTAGGGGAATAAGTTAAAATCCTTAGGCATTATTGTCTGTCTACTGACAGCCATTTCAACAGATAATCTCCTTGTTGAAACACTGTGGTTGCTCTGTATATGGTAGCAGCTACGGCAGCAATAATTTCCACTGTTATAACGGAAAAATTTTGATTACAAGGCCTTCTAAGGACTGTCCATGCTCTGCAAAATTATTCACTACTCTCATAATGGTCCATCTACTCGGATGGTCGCCGCAAAACGAGCGCCTATATTCTCTTTCAACCAAAACTATAGACCCCAATGCGTGATAGCGGCGTATAATGCAGCTTCTTTTTTCAGTGTCAAAGTTTTCCATTTTTATTAAATTAAAGAATCAATCTACAAAACCCCCCCACCCCCAAAAAAAATTTAGACTACTTAGATAGAAAAAAAGTTATCAAGTTTTCTTTTGGTAGCGGCTTTCATCAGCCATCCTGTATAAAATCAGACTACACGATTTTGTTTCAAATGTGTCTTTTTAATATTTTTCTACCTAATTCCTAAAAAACATCCTTGGAGGAAAATTTTTGAATTTAACATTAATCATACGTACCTATTGACATCCCTCAAGGTATGCAACACATATGGAAATGTTAATTTAACAGTGAGACTTGACGCGTATGAGTAATTTTGTAGCAAAATGCGTTTAATATTAATCAAACATACGCAAATTCAAACACAAAATTCTCTCAATCAAATATTAATTTGTTCAATTTATGACCTACTAAGAAATTTGTAAATATATATGCAGACATTTGTAATAATTTGTTTGACAGAACAGCCGTTGACATCAACGATGCCAACTTGCTGCTTCCGGCACTATTTTTACTGCTTTTTGAAAACTGAAAACGCCAAATTTTGAGTGTTAGTGCTTTTAAGAAATTTCTGTATTTCTTAAAATTACTTTAATACAAAATTGGTGTATTTCGTTTTTCAGCGTAAAGCATACCTTTTTCATCTGTTATATTTCATTAAAGATGATACTATTGCCGAAATGGAGAGTAGCTTAGAAAATATTTAACAATATTAAACTTCACCCGCTTGGAGCTTCATTCGTTTTTCACGTTAGTGCGTTTAACGCCTTTTAGATATCAAAATTACGCTTTTTAGTGCTTTTTTTAATTTTCGTGTGCTTTCAGAGCCTAAAAAGTTGGCATTACTGGTTGCCATCCTCAAGGTATGCAACAATGGAATTGTTAATTTGACAGTGATAATTGTGGCGTATGAGTGATTTTATAGCAAAATGCATATAATATTAATCAAACATACGCAGAAGAAACTAATTCTTCAACTATGGCCAAATATTCTAAAAAAAAATAATAATTATGTTGAAAACAACACTGTCGGCAAGATATTTGTTTCAGTTGTTTGTCTTGCCAACAGTGTTGTTTAGCGTTTGTTTCTTAAAATATTTCGCTGTAGTAAAGCATTCGAAAAATCTCTCATGTCTTGAAAGTTCTTATAAATGGTCTTGTGCAGGACCTTAGTTGGCACCCTCCAGGTATGCAACACAAATGGAAATGTTATTTTAGCAGTGATAATTGTGGCGTCTGAGTGATTTTATAGCAAAATGCATTTAATATTAATCAAACGTACGCAAAAAAAGTAATTTTTCAATTGAAATACAAAATTCTCTGAATATTAAAATATTAATTTGTTCAATTTAGGTGACACAAAGAAATTTATAAATACAAATGCAAAAAATTTTTTTACGAAAATAACAGATTTTTTCAATCAACAAATTGTATCAAAAAAAATGTTTGGCTGCAATTAAAAAGCAAATATATTAAATGACTATTCTGCACATTATGCAATTTCCATATTAGGCTATCAGTGCAGCAGTGGTGTAGCCCACAGCTATTTATTTAAGCAAATGCTCTTTTTAATTATTTAATTGCTTTATTACTTTGAAATATTATGATATGTGCATAAACGATTTTTTAGCTCCATTTTCCTTAGAATAACAAAAGTTGGCTTGCTCTATTCTTATTTTTTTTTAATAGTTGGTAATGTAAATAATGTATTTGTAACCAGCAAAGCAACCAAAAATTATGCGTTACAGCACTTTTGCGCTGATAGTCTCATATTGGAATGGAAATATTTCCTCAACAATCTTGCTACAAATGTTACTTTAGATTAATTGTATGAATTCAAATTTTTCACTCTATACAGTTTTTTATTGCATAGAATAAAATGGCAACAAACTATTTACTGGAACAGTGAAAAAAAATTACTAACACTAAATTCTATTTCAAACAAAAGTATGTTTAAAATTTATTTTGAGAATAATTAATAAAGCTTCAAAAATAATCTAACAACTAGTTGGTCCAAAAAAATATGGGAAGCAAAATGAATAATATAAAAAAAGAAACAAATCTGTTTGAAAAAAGCAGAGCTCGAGACTGGCTATTAGGGGCTCATTGGCTAGAAAATGGCATAACTATGTGAAAGAAAACAATGTAAATTTTGTGAAAATAACATTATTTCTACAATATTCAATAAAATATATTTATTTCAGCTTTTGCTAAAAAATATATGAACTTTTTTCCAATGTGAAAACAACTTTTAAATATTAAATCCAATAGCTTTGTTACCCAGTATTTTTCGTTTTAATCACTAAAGCGCATCAAACAAAAAACAAACAGCAATGTGAAAACAAAACCCATAACGAAACAAACAACGAAAGGAAATTGGGACAAATTTAATGTAATGGAAATAAGAGAAAAGTTAATTAATGTTTAAAATATCGAGTAGAACAAAACATTAACAGCAAAAAATAAATTTAATTTTAACACAGAATAACGCAAAAGTGCTCAGTTTTATTTTGGAATATAATGAACAATTAACTTGAGGTAAAAATTTTTGAATACTAAAACAGTATACATTTAAACTTTTCAATGTTTGTTGTAATTTTTTTTTCTCTAATTTTTATTCCTATATTTTATTTTTGGTGTAATTTAATTTTACTACTGTGGTGTGGTTTATTTAAATGCGAGTGTTCTGTTGCTTACTTACCATCAAGTTTTATGTTGCCATCAGTTTCGCCCAATGAATTTTTTGCCACGCATCGATAGGTACCAAAATCATTAGGGCCCACATTGCGTATTTTTAATTTCATATATTTGGTGTAACCGCTCACCGTTGATGTCGTTTCATATTTATCACCGGCACGTGATGTGTCTGTAAAAAAAAATACAAATACACAGATAATAAGAAGTAGGAAGCAAGGAGAGAGAACTGTTTTAACGCTGCAGAACATTTCTGTTTAATGAGAAATCATTTGGTATTGAAAATTACACAAGAAAAATAATGAATTCATTAGTATTTGCAGCAAACAAGTAAAACTTTTTATATCCTTGGATGATATTTGAGTTAATTAGGCAAATATGAATGAGTCTTGGAGTTTAAAATTTTATTTTTTGGCTGTAGAAAGAGATTTTAAACAAAATGTTTGTGGAGTGTAATAAAATTTTGTTTAACTATATTTCAAGTATAATTGTGCCTTTAAATATGATCTAGGTCTAGGTCTTATACTTCTTTTGGTCAAGATATTTAGTAGATTATATTTCAGCCTCTCGAAAAAATATTTTTATATTATGCACTATTTTAATCAAGAGCTGCACTAGTCTCGTTTAATATAAATTAATTTAATATTTTTTTAAATTATTATTGAAGTTTTTTTTGAAGACTTATGTAATATCTCCAATCAAAAGTGCATATGACTTTCCACTTTCATATTTAAGGGCACAATTATGGATATAATTATCTCTTGTTTCTAGTGTATTTCTTAATATATAAAAAATATGCTTAAAGTTGTTCTGATTGTAATAAAAATAATTCTGCCAAAAAAAACACCGTCTTTATTGCAAAGATCTGATGGAACATTAAAAAAAATTAATGGAACCAAAGTGGAAGTAAACTCTTTCAAACAAAAAAAATTTTTTTTAAAATCTATTGGCTTAGAAGAAGTACGTGAAATATAAAATTAAATTTTAATGAGCATACCTGCGCCCATATTTTTAATGCCCGATTGCTTGTTTTTTTAGAGCTCAGGGTGTGTGTTAAATTTTGTAAAAATCTATAAAGTAGAACCACTTAAAATAAAATATTAAATTTTAATGGGCGTGACTCTGTTCATTTTTTAAAATTCAAGATTGTGTCTATTGGAAAGTTCAAGGTGTGTGGTAGATTAGATTAAATAAGGGTGGCAGTCAGAATCCCGGTCTCACTTAGACCATTTTGGTCCATTGTGATTCCACGGAGATGGGAGTCCCCACCGTCGAGCCAAACATAGCTCAATATAAAGCTTAACGAAGTGAGTTCAGGAAATTTTCTGGCGTTGCTAGGTCCAAAAGTTCCCTGAGCTCAAAAACGCCCATTGTGGCCATTCTCTTTCTTGCAAGTGCAGTACTGTGACACAGCAAATGTTCTACACTTTTCTCGTCTTCGATATCTTGGCAGCTGCGCAAGAATCATTGTGTACGACCTTTAACCTTTGTGCATGCAATCTATGAGACAGTGTCTCGTTACCATAGACACTAGAATCATGATTTGTTTCTACTATTTTTAAATTAAAAAAACTGTGCTTAAAGAACTGCATTGTGATCACGCAATCATTTTTTGTGACCCTAAGTCTGAGTTCCCAAGTCTGCGCCTAAGTCTGAGTTCCCAAGAGTGTAGGGTTAAACCCACACATTCCAAATCCAATGGAACTTGTAAGGTTATCCCAGTTCATCAGACGTAGAGTTCCGCTGAAAGCCTCTATGCCCCGGGATCCAGATGATTCTAATATCAAACTGCTCTGCCATCTCATTTAGAGATGAGCGGCAGTCGAGGGCTGTTGTTGTTCTTAGAAGCGGGAATATAAGGGCCACAATAGCTGCTCAGCTATCAGTGTATATATTAACCAAAGTCGTTGAAGTGACATTCAATTTCAATCAATCCGTAGGGTATTTTTATAGCACAGATCTCTGCCTGGAAGAAACAGCAGTGATCCGGAAGTCGCTTTGTAATACGAAGACCTAAGGCCCCTGAAAAGACTCCATAGCCCACATCTTATTGTGTTTTGTAGCACTAGTTATATACAAGGATATAAGTCTTTACCACCACACGATGATCCCATACATGAAAATTGGATGTACTATTGCAGTACAGATCCAATGAAAGATTTTTGGGGTAAGACCACAGTTTTTCCCAATGGATTTTTTTTTGCATAGAATAGAGTGAGTGTGTGTGGTAAGTTTCGTGAAAATCAGTTAAGTACAGCAATGTGAAATATAATGATAAATTTTAATGGGCGCTAGATTTTTCAACTTTAAAAATGTGCCATTATTTTTCTTACACCTTGTTTAGAATGGGACCAATTGCAAGCTATACCGTCTCAGACAAAAAAACAATTTTTACAATCAGTCTAAAATACACCGATTTGTGAAGTAACAAATTAAAAAAAAAATTAAATAAAATACAGACGAATTGAAAGACTCCTCCTTTTTTTTGAAGACGGTTAAAAAGGCATACAAAAATAATACAAAGTTTCCACAAGTCAAGCAGGCAACTCGTCTAGAAAATTTCTGTGAACATTACTGCAAAATTTGAGCGCTTTTCATATAAATTTTCTACTCAAGTGTACTGTTCGTGTTGTGGAAACAGGGGGTAAGAGAATATTTAACACAAATACTACAAATATTTAATCAATTCAAGGCTGGTTTAACATTGTAAATAATTTTTTAAATTTTTTTTGTGTTTGAGTTTAATTTTTTTAATATATTTTTTTTTGGAGCAAATACCAAAAAAAAATTCTCTTAATTCACAAAATACGTTTTTTTTATTTTTCACATTTTTTTTTCTTATAAGTTTCTTAATTTTCTTTCCTTTTTTCCGTTTTTCAATATTTAATTGCAACAAGCAACATAAAGTGTCGACTTGTTTGTATGTACAACCAACAACAACAATGTCTGTATTACCATAAATGTATTAAGTTGTTTGTATATTTGTTTGTGTGTGCATGACGTGCTGTTTGTTGTACCTCTTAAAAATTTTCAATTCATGTTCTTAATTGTAGTTGAAATTATTTATACTCTTTCGTATACATACAACAAAATAGAAAAAGTTTTTCCATTAATCAGTATTAGTGCACAAACAAAATGCTTTCATGCAAACCCATATATACAAATATATATATGTAGCAGTGATCGGCAATGAATCGTTTTTTCGCTATTCAAAGTGAATCATGAAATTATAAATATAAGTGAATAGACTCAACTACTCTGATTTACGCATACTCTATAAGTATAGGTTGAAATAAATATAAATGCGACATTGACATCATAGTCATACCACACTCGCACTCATAAATCACTTCAGTTTGATTTCTAATGTTAGGAAAATACTTATACTGCTCACATTATTTCAGCTCACTCAACTCATACATGTATGTTTATTTAAAAGTTTAATCATTAAATAGTTTGCAGGTAGTACCAAAACAAAAAAAATATAAAATGCAACAGAGAAATACATAAACTTATAATGAGAACTTTAATGTTTGTATGCGAAGTTCGCAGGTGAATCATATTTATTTTGCATCGTCCATAGGCATTGAGTTAAGCAGAGTAGAAATCAACAACGTCATAAATGTTGCTAAGTGTGAGTTTGATGCGCACTTCAAACTTTCGAGTGAATATGATTCATAGATAGCATTACAATAAGTATTAGTGCGCACAAGTACAAGATATTATAAGTCATGATTCAACTCTACTCACTTTTTCACTACTCATCGCTGTTCTCTGATATGTACATTAGAGTGGCCGTTAGTTGTATGGACGATTTTTTTGTTGATTTCTTTTATTCTCACCTCCCAAATCAGTTCAGTTTTATATAAAAAAAAAATACAATAATAGCGGTAAGTTGTGTTTAGGGGTGCGTCCGGCCCTCAAAGTTAGCCTGCAAGCCCATATATTCAATGTAATATTTTTTATTTTTTTTAGTTTTTTTATGACTATACTTAATATATGTATTAAAAAATAATTTAATAGATATAAACTCTTATTGTAAACGCTTAGTAAAATAATTTCCATTTAAATGCAATTTCGGTATATATAATTTTTGGTATTTTGTTGGTTATTTTCTTCATTATTTCCTAAGATATTAATTTTAGCAAAAAACTTTCCTTCAAACTAATGTTGTAGACTAAAAGAGCTAAAATATTGCCATACATTATTTTCTTGTGAATTTTTTTTTAAAAGATAGTCATATGCCAAAAATTGCATTGAAAAATGGGCTTGAAGGCCAACTTTGAGGGGCGGACGCACCCCCTAAAACACAACTTATCGGTATGAAATTTTTGTTGTTTTTTTTTGTTACATAAAACTGAACCGATTTGGGAGGTGAGAGTTGAAGAAATAAAAAAAAAAATGAACGGCCACCCTAATGATATAAACACATATATAAGTAAACATAAGATGAACTGAAATGACCAGGGAGTCAAAGACTTAAATGTTGAGTTTGAGAAAATTTTGCAAAGACATATCGCTTATTTACTCCAAAAACGTCATAACTCCAAAAAACTAGTTTGCCAGAAAACGAATTTAAAGTTTTCAATTTACACCCAACTTAAGGGAGAAGGAAAATTTTGTTTTTCTCTCAAGAGCTCAATAAACAGGATATTTGTATGGAATTTTTGTAAAATATGCAGGACAATATGAGAATTAATTCTGCCTCATTAACTCAAAAATCAGATTTTTTGAGTTATGACGTTCTTTGAGTAAATGAGGGTTATGGTTTAAAAAAAAAAAAGTTAGAATCGTTTGTTTCACCTTGCCGTTCATCCCCGAATTTCAAAAATTTTATAATCCAAAAATAGTCCAAGAAAAAATTTTTCATTCCATGTTTGTATAATTACATGGAAACCGGCAACGCTGATGCATTTTGTTTGGTGGCTAACGGTGTATATAAATATATTAACCTTCCCTCTCTCTCTCTCACACAAACACACTCAAACACACAAACGCAAGCAGCCTGTTATATTAAACAGTAAAAGCACCAGAAAGACCAGAAAAAAAACATTCTTATTATATGAACAGCGAAAATACATGAAAATAAACAAATTTTTGTTGAAATAAAAAAAAAAATAACTTGCATAGAGAATAACAAGTTATAAAAAAAATTAATAATAATTAAAATTTAAGCAAAAAAAAAAAACTATAAATGATTATGCATAATGTTTTTTTTTTGTGGAAAGAATTTTTCGGACACATCTAGAGCACAAAACGAAACAAATAAATTCAATTAAAATTTTAATTAATTTTTTTATGTAGCATAATAGCAACAAAACATGATAAACAGTTGATATTAATTGATTTTCTATAATTTTTTTCTTACTTTCATTTATAGATCAAACATATGGAAGGTGGTAGGGGTAAGTCGGATTATGAAAATGGGTATCATGATGTAGAATGTATACAAGCAGTTTTGCTTTTATGTTCTCTATTGGCAAATATTTAATCATCATCATTTTATAGATAATTTAAAATTTTAAATGCCAGCTAAAATACAACAAAATCCAAACGAATTAAATTTCTCACATAATAATAGTAATTATTATTTTGTTTTTTTTTTGGCAGCTTAAATCAAAATCATTTTAAAATTATAAAATTTGTAAACGCAATTGAAAGCCATTTATAAAAGTTATTCAAGCATATTATATTATAAAATGTTTGAGTGTGTGTGTAACCATATGTGTGTGGCCATGAGTGTGCATGTCTGCGCATTTGTCTGTGTGTGTGTGTGTGTGTGTGTGTAATTTGGTTGCCAAAATAATGCACCACACAAATCTGGAAAATAGAGTATAATGAGCAGATATTAAAAAAAAACCAATTATTAAATGAAATAAAATGAAAATTATTATAGAAATTTTTCTCATTTCATACTTTTCTACTTTTGCAATTTGTTTATATATTTTTGAACAATGTGTGCAATTTAGTTTTTTTTTATACCCAATGATTATAATAATGATGGCAAAATTATATTGTACATATTACATTTAATTATGTAATAATAATGGATGCAACTGTGGTTGTTTGAAATTGGTAATGAGCTTACATGCATATAAATATTCACATTTATCTTTAAATAATGATGTACATTATGGGAGGTAGACCATAGTGTTTTTAAATTTTGGCTTTTAATTGTTAAAAGTACATGTTCTGATACAAATTTACAAATTATGGGCGATTTCTATAACAGTTACAGAGATATTTAATGCATTAGATATATAAAGTATATTATAATTCAAAAAGTCAACAATTGAAAAGGATTTAAAGTAATATTAATCGCCGTCCAGTTCTTTTTGCTGCCCTATACTTTAAAATGTCAGCAATATTAAGAGCGAAAAATCATCAAATAATATAATAAATAATCAATTCTGGCAATGCTGTATAAGATATAAACATTAAAAATTTGAGAGCGAGAGCGAGAGCGAGAGATATTAAATCAAGAGTCTTGATTCAAGACCTGTTGAGAAATTTTAAAGCAGCTTTGCTATATTTTTGTTCGATAGCAATATTTCTACAAAATTCTAACAGGTATTTCTCATTTATTTTATGAATATTATTGTAAAAGTTGCAGCGTAACCACGCTGGTGTGTGATTCATATTTGTACGTCTCACGAACTATGTTGACTTATTTAATTGCTCAGGATTTGTTTCAAAACAAAAGAGAAAAATAAAACACATACCCAGCAAAAAATTTCAAAAAAATGTAATCGGGTTTGGAATTAAACATTTTTGGTGGAAGCTGTTCATTACTGGATTACCAACTTAATAATTTTAACAAGGCGTGAGACTAAAATAATCGATTCTGCAGAAGTACTTACTTTTTTTCTATTTGGCAACCTGTTCACGTAATCTATTTAATCTAAAAAAATTATTCTCCTCATTTGGCAACTTGTACATAATTTTTTTAAATTTTAGATAAGGTGATTTGTAAGCGAGTAATGAAATTTGGTAATCAAAAAAGTAAGTCATTATATGGCAAGTAGTTCTGATTGTAATGTGTAATTTTTTGCTGGGTATTCTCGTATGTTCTTACGAGTAACTATAACAATAAAAAAAACTCCAGTTCTTTCCTTAAACAAATAAGTGACAGAGTTTGTGTTGAAAAACATGTTTCTGAAATTGCGTGAAAGTTTTCGTATTGTCTGTATATGGTTTGATGAATATGAAGTAGAGATGTTCGCGTGTCGTGTTTTTTCGTTGTCAGATTTTTTCCCACCTATTTCGCCAAATTGATTTTAAAAATCGCCAAAAGTCGCAAAAAATCAGTTTTATGTAGTTCTTATTAGTGTATATATTTGATTATAAATTTGTTTTTATATAGCACTTATTCAATATAAATTTTTATAAAATTATCGTATCAAAATATATCAGAAAATCGCCAAAATTAGAAATTAAATCGCCACAAATTATTTCTTGTAAATTTTTCTCATCTAAATTCAAAACGCATTAAGGACTGTTTTAATATCCTGCAGATGAGTTTCGGTAGGATTTATTTTTGAAACTACACCTTCAACAAACTAATTTTCCTGAATTAAAAAAATTTCGAAGTTCAATTTTGTTAAAAAATACCCATAAAAATCGCCAACAAATATATTTATCGCCAGAAAAATCGCCAAAGCAAAAATTTGGATGCAAAACAAGTTTAAAAATCGCCACGTTTGACGAGAAATTGCCACATCTGACAGCTTTGGAAGCCAACACGAAGGGTTCGTTCCAAAAAAATTTTGATTTCGTGCGTGTTCGGGTCGTTTCGTTTTGAGCAAAATTGACACGAAAAACTTTAAAATTTAAAATTTTTTTATCGTCAAACACACAACACCAGCATATTTGTTGATATTGTATGGGCCTCTGAGGCTTAAAGTTTAAATTAGACGTGACATAGCCATAATGCCATAGCCATGACCAAACCAAAATTTAATTGGTTTCTATGGTGAGAGTGAGAGAGACTCGCCATAACGCCATAACGCCATAACTCTCACCATAGAAACCAATTGAATTTTGGTTTGGTTATGGGTATGGCGTTATAGTTATGTCACGTCTAATTTAAGCTTAAAGTTCTTTACGTAAACCGATAGTATTAGCTGTGGTGGCAGATAGCATCAGCTGGCATTGGCAACTTGGTGAAATATTTTGAGAAGCGACTCTTGAAAAATAATCAATTAAATTTTCTGATTTTCAAATATCAAACCAATAATATTTCGTGCGTGTTGTGAATTATCGTGTTGACAAAATTTTTCGCGTGCGTGTTTCGTACGTGTCGAACCTCTTGGTATTCGTATTCGTGTCGTGTTGTGTTTGAAAAATTCGACACGCGCCCATCTCTAATATGAAGTACATTATTTAAAAAAAAAAATAAAAATATTTAGTAAAACTCTGTGGTTTTCATTAATAACAAAGTATGTTAAGTTTTTCTCATTTCGAGTTTATGATCTCATAGTGCTATATTTCAAATACTTTTTATGAAGATGTAAATATTTTTTTGAAAAATATGGACCTATTGAATTTTTCTTTAAATCCTGGTACTCCCTGTTCAACATTTCACGCAAAATGCTGCCAAAGTACATACAAAAAAAAAATTGGCACGAATTGTTCATAAGAAAATGTTGCAGAAACACTACGCAGTTTATATTGAGAAAAACATTTCAAATGTATCTGCAACATTTTAAGTTTCAAACAAACACATGGGATGTTTCTACAAAGATAAAAAATTTTAGCATAGTTTCAAGCGCCAGTTAATATTGTTTACATATCAGTGATCTGCATGATTACGAATCAAACGCCATAATTTTGCATTTTCTAAAATGAATATTGAGCTTGCACTTAATATTAAAATACTGAATGATGCTATTGCATGATTCATATCAATGAGACTGCTGTTAATGGATGCATGACACTGCTTGCAATCTCTATGCATTCATATGATTCACTAAAGCAATGAATCAGTATGATTGCTTTGAATACTTCTTAAAACCCTCTCTGACAAATATAGATTTATGTAATATTATAAAATAAAATAGCTAGCCCCATTTTATTTTATAAATTGTCTTAAGACGAGAAAAACTATTAATTAATACGTAATGTTTTATTATCTTAAGACTTCATCTAGTCAACATGCTTTTGTGAGTTATTTGATTGCTATACAAACACCAGTAAGAATTTTTATTGATTTTTACTAACAACACTTACAAAAATAGCGTGAGTTACTGACAGTCAGTTGTTAGAGAGGGAACACTGCAAGCAATAGCATTAGTACATACTGATGCTAAAAAACAAAAGTGAGTGGAGAGAGAAAGTGAATCAACTCATGCAGCTCTCTGTTACATATCAAATTTTTCGTATGAATTAATCAAAGTTGATGAAAATTTTTCACATTTCACATTTTTCAAATATTATTATTGTTAAAACATCAACACAACATCTCAGTTTTTTTCAAATAAATTTCAACACTAAAGCCTAGTACCATGGTAAAATAGTACAGGTAACCTCGAAGCGCCAGCTGATAGAGTTTTTTCTTGTTTCGTGATGTGATCTGCCAAATGTTGTTTATGTTTTATCAACACACGCTTACAGTGGCTATGAAAGCTGTACTAACTAATACAAACAAGCTTTGAAAAGACAAGAGAAAACGCAAGTACTTGTCTCGTATTTTCTCTTGGTTTTTTGACAGTTGTCATCACAAAACAGCAATAAGATTCCCTGTTGTTTTCTTGATTGTACATATGTTGTAGATACGCGGGTACCTATATTATTGTATCACGCCTAGTACTCTGTTCAAATTTGTTAAAAATGCGCAGCAACATTGATTATTTGGAGTAAAAAAATTAACTAATCCTTGAAAGTATGCTACAATTTCTTTCGTGTGTTTTTCGATATCCTTTAACAACGAATGTTATGAGTTTGAGTATGTATGGAGTAATGTTTTTTTTCGCTAGGTGTAAAATTTCTTTTCCAGGTATTTTTTATCAGTGTAATTACGTTAAAAACTGTTAAGCATTAACAATATAATCATTGATAAACGAAACAATGCCATTTAACAATTTAACTGTAGCATTGAATTATTTTTCTGCTGCTTATACAATAAGCAGGCAGGCATGCAGGCAAAATCGCCCAGTAGACGTCAGCAGCGATTATGACATGCATTTGCATGTAAACCTGGCATTTCGCTAGCAATATGGATAAATAATGTAGGCAAGTATACGAAACATTTTCTTGCATGCATTCAGTGTTTTGCATACATATACATACTTACAAATCTATGTACAGGGAAATACAAACAATGGAAAATATGCGTGTATTAGTGTACCAGCGAAATTCGGCAAAAATAAAAAAGGGAAAATGTGTTTGCGCAAAATATATGGCTCAATGCCATGTACTCATTAATTTTTTAATAAACACTGTTAAGCACTGTACAATATGCTGTCGTTAAAACTTGTGCATAAAAATTATTTTGTTTGTTACTGTATATTAAGCTTTAAATTTTTGTTGGTGTAAAGAAAGCAAGAGGGCTAGAGTAAGGTAGTGTGTGTGAAAGAGAGAGAGAGAGAGATGGAGCAGAAAAAGTTTTATGTTGAGTTAGATTTACATGAATTTTCATGTAGTTGCAATTTGAATGCATGTGCAGTTATTGAATAGAAATTTGCAATTGTGTGCTTGGAGTTTTTTTTCGTGTGATATTTGCTTGTAGTGCGGGATGTGTGGGCTTGCGTGAGTATTTGTTTGAGTGTTGATTATGACAAAATGTAATTTCCGCTTATGCGTATGTTATAAATTCACAGAGTTTTACATACATATGTTCTAATTTTGTTTTTGCACTATAAAAGCGGCTGTTTATAAAATTACATTTACATGCACCAGGTTTGCGGCGGAACATTTTTTGTTGTATACTTTTGGTGCACAAAATTCATTTTAAACTTTTCTAAATCCGTCGAAAATTGAAAAATTCAATAATGTATTAAAATTGCTTGAAACTATTTTTAACCCCCGACCAAAAAAAGGGGTGTTATAAGTTTGTAGGGTGTGTGCCCAAATAGCTGGATCGATTTTGATTTAGTTTTCTCTGTTTGAAAGGTGACTTGATCGAAGAAAATCGGTCTAGCCGTTTAGAGGATGTCACATCTTTTCTAAATATATCGGGGGTTTTTAAAATTTTTAATTTTTGTTATTATTATTGAGATAAGGAAATTCAACAATTCACAAAGTAAAATTTGCTTTATATGCCGACAACTATACGAAAAAGGATCCTTCAAAATTCTTGAGTTATTTTTAATAAAAATCATTTAGCTAACGTCTACAAGAGCATAAAAATTATGGGCAAACTAAAAAACTACTTTTTAACCCCCGACCAAAAAGGGGTATTATAAAATTGTGGTGTGTCTGTGTATCTGTGTATCTGTGTGTCCGACCATAACAGTGACTTGATAGTGAGGGTTCTTAGCTATATTTGAAGAAAATCGGTCCAGCCGCTTAGAAGATATGACATATTTTCTACATATATCGGGGGTTTTTAAAATTTTTAATTTTTAGTCATTATCTTATGCATTTTTTTTATTTCATTTCTCATGTTTCATAAAAGCCTTTTCTTATCTCTGAAAATTCTATGCTCTTATTTGCATTTTGTTAAAGTTTTGTCTTATAATGACATATTTGAAATTTTCGGTCACACCCGGCACAGTAAAAATTTAAAAGTTTAATAAAATTTTTACAATACATAATAAATACTTCATATTTTCCCATAATAATTTTGACTTTGTATGTCTTGTAATGAGCATTTTTTGGATTAATAGAAATATTTAAAATTTTCGGTCACACCCGAAAAAGTTTAATTAAATTTTTACTATAAGTAATAAATACTTAATATTAGCCATAATAATTTCCACTTTGTATGTCTTATAATGCGAATTTAGTGGATTAACAGTGGATTACCAAAAATAATAATAATTTCGCCTTTACATGTCTTATAATGAAAGTTTTGTTGAATAATTCAAATATTTAATATTTTTGGTCACACCCGCTCATCAAAAATTAAGTGATTTAATAAAAATGTTACTATACATAATAAATATTTGATAATTAACCATAATAATTTCGATTTAGTATGTCTTATAATGAGAGTTTTATGGATTAATTGAACTTTTTATAATTTTCGCTCACACCCGGCACAGTACAAGTTAATATACATAATAAAAATTTGATATTTAACCATAATAATTTGGAGTTTGTGTGTCTTATAATGAGAGTTTTCAGAAGAATTTGAATATATGTATGTATACAAAATTTGCCGTCACACCCGACACAGTAAAAATCAACTTACATAATAAATATTTGATATTTTTTCATAATAATTTCGATTTTGTATGTCTTATAATGAGACTTTTGTGAATTAATTGAAATGTTTAAAACTTTTGGTCACACCCGTCACGGTAAAAATCAATGTACATATGTACATAATAAATATTTGATATTTTTCTATAATAATTTCGATTTTGTATGTCTTATAACGAGAGTTTTGTAAATTAATTGAAATGTTGGACATTTTCGGTCACACCCGTGACAGTAAAAATCAATATACATAATAATGCTGGGTAACCATTTTGAATGCATTTTTGTGTTTTTAAAAAACAATTAATATTTTACTGAACAAGCCGAACAATTTTGGTAAAAAGTGCTATAAAAATATTAAACCTTAAATTATATATTTTTGAATTATAACAAAAATTATGAATATCATGGTCTCACCCGTCACAATGCAATAACCCATAAGCCATTCAGCCAAAGCAGCCATATTTATAAAATTTATAAAAAAAGTTTGAAATGTATTTTATTTAAAACTAGCTTAACCCGGTGTGGTTCGCTACCCCTCCCATTCTCGCAAAAAAAAAAAATATATATATGTACATGGAATTGGTGGTGCAATATGAAAATTGGATTTTGCCACGCCCCTCCGCCTCCAGACCGAAAAAAATGAGACTTCACAGTGTCACCCGCCTGAATATTCTGAAGATTCCCTGAAAATTTCATCAAAATCGGCCCAGCCGTATTGGAGTCCATACGTTACATACATACATACACACATCCTATTTTGTATATACATATAGACTTTTTATACAAAATTTTCTTTAAAAAGATTTCAAATAAATTTTATATTTTAACCGATTTCGAAAAAGTAGGAGATTATCAATTTGTCTTTTTTTTTGATATTATTGCTTCATAACTCGGTACATTTTAGACCGATTGTAAAAGTTCTTTTTTTTGTCTAAAAGGATAATAAAGCTTGCTATTGATCTAACTGTAAAAAAAGTGGGCGGGGACACGCCCACATATATCTTATTTGTTTTTATGATATTCTACTTATTTTAGTGCTGCAAAACCTAGCAGACACCTTTGGTTCTTGTAACTACACAATTTTAAAGTTGAAAAAATGGGCGGGGCTACGCCCATAAAAATTTGTTGCTACATTTCACTCGGTGCTACGTAACAGATTTTTACGAAACTTAACATACACTTTGAGCTGTAAAATAGACACAATATTCTATTTAAAAAATGGTCGGAGGCACGCACATTAAATTTTATTTAATATATCCCATACTTTTTCTTAGAATGCAGACTTAAAAATTTTTTTTTGAAGAAAGGGTTTACTGCCGGTTTGTCCTAATTTACACTAAGCAAGTCTTATTGCTAAGCTGATTAGTTAGTAGGAGAGAGTGACGAGGGGAACATAAACGTTTCTTTTCCCCTCGTCTCTCTCCCCTAAAAAACTAATCAGCTTAGCAATAAGACTTGCTGAGTATAAATTAGCACTTTGATCCCATTTTTTTTTTCGAAAATGTTTTATCAGATTTTTGGATTTTTTTTTCTTTGGCAGAACTTTTTTTTAATAAAAATGGGGGTTAAAATTAAATTTTTTGTTTATTATATTTTTTATAAGAAATTGTAAATGTAAAATGTAAAAATATCTAAAAATACTCTTTCCATGGGAAGATTATAGATTTGTTTAGATTACCATCCTTCAAGTTGGAAAAAATATTTTCCTATGTTTTAGCATAAGCTTTCATTTTATTATAAATTTTTGAGCACACCTCGTACATCGGACAAGAATGCTTATCAAAACTGCTTATTTAAAATAATAATTATTTTCAAAAGCAGATAAAATATAATTTAGTTTTTAGTCTAGTTTAAAAAAAAACCTTTATAAATGTGTTTTGCTCTCAGTTTTGCATTTACACTAACTTATTTCTGTTTCCATAACTTATGTCATTCCAATTGTGGCATGTTTAAATAATTTTTAATACAGCAGGGAACCATAGGTGAAGCATGATTTGCCAGAGATTTTATTATTACAACAATTAGTTTTAGCTCATTTATTTATTTTTTTTTTTATAATAAATATATTCAATTAGGCAGAACAAGTGATTGAAAATTAATATGAAAATTATTGTGTATGGGAGTGTAGAAGAAAGAAGATTTGTGACAAAAAAGGCTGTAAAAATAAAATTATTTTAATTAAAACTAGTAAGACTCGGTATAAAAAAGCACTTTTGCAAATTAAATTATTAAGAGGTGATTTATTTTTTTTTTTTTGGTAACTTAATACTTATCATACGTATGTATTAAAACTTATATTAAAGATTTTTTCTTAAAATCCCTTATCCAAGTATTCGTAAAAAAAAGGAAATGAAAATAAGAAAAACATGAAAAAGAAAAAGAAGTAAATGTTTATAACAGTTCCTAGACATGATTGCATGCATGCAGTACAAATGTTCGTGTTCCAAGTTTGTGTGAACTCTCATGCGACATGTTTGGTTACACTTATTGACAAAAAACAAAAAGTTTAGTTTCTTTATTTTTACTTTAAATGTCATGCGGCTGTCTAAGAGGAACAGCGGTAAGCAAAGTGCACGAAACTTTTAATATTGTTGTAAAAAAAATACATATTTTTTGCTCTATTTTAACTTTTTTTCCTCCCTACATATGAGCATATGAGCTTATTTTGTTTAATATTAAAGTAGTTAAAGGGAAAATATTCTTCGGTATTTTTCTTTGAAGGTAAGTGTCGCGTTAACACGCAAAAATATGAAAAAATAAATATTCCTTACTCTTAAGAACTTTTTTTGACTTAAAGTTTATTTTTGCTATTCAGAGTTGTAAATTATAATAAATGAATATAGAATCTTGAAGGATTCTAGTGGAGCTGATTTTCGTGCCAGTGCTTACAAAAAAAAAAATTAAAAGAACTTCCAAAGAAGTCAATAAGGTTGAAGGTGTGTGATTCAAAAGTAGTTAAAATTTTTTCTAATGATTTTCACAGACTCAGTTTTTGCCATAGTCTTATTTTTAAATGCATATGCAGTGCATTGAAATTCATAAAAAATCTATTCCACTGATGTTCGACAGCAAAAATTGGTTCAAAGATCCGTGATGGTACCAAAACACCTTTGTGTTAAAATATGTGCAAGCAACCTGAATTAATTACATATCTGCATTTGTGCCTTCCAGGATACATGACATTAAGGACTGCTCTCCATATTTTGTCCTTACAATTTACGAAAACGCCTCATAGTGCGCCATTTAATATAAAATCTGAGTTAATTCAACTACAAAAATGCGACACAAATTATGGCAAGGCTGAGAAAGTTGATGCAATCGTAGTTTTTTGGATAACATATATTATGTTCAAAAACCGTGCTACGAATCATAATTTGTTCATTATTTACTAAAAACCAAATAAGAACTCGTTACAAAATGTTAACGTATGACCACCGATTTGAAAAATAGTTGTGTTACTAATGAGTGTCCATGGTGTTTATGGTGAAATTATATTTTCATATCAAAATTTAACATATTAAAAAAAAAATATACTTGAGTAAAGTTCTTCCTATAAATATAAACTGTGAAGTATATTTATTTGACATAAAGCCTTTTTTTAAATTAATTTGAAAATTTTGCTTGTTTTTATGGTTAAGCAAAATTTTCAAATACAAATTTTGTTTATTTGAAATCTAAATTAAAATATTTTTATATATTTGCTGTTATATACCCAATAAAAGTTTAATTTTTCCAACCCTGGAAACATAGTTTTGATTTTATTTCTTTCTTAAATATAATATATAAGTAATTAACAAAAAAATGTTTTATTTAGTTAAAAAAAAAAAAAAAAATTCCAACCCTGGAACCATATATTAGATTTTTCTGATTTTTAGTACTAATTTCTTTCTTGCTTATATATAAAACATATAAACTTAAGAAAAAAAAATTTATTTTATTTAGTTACTTTAATAAACCAAAAAATAAGTTTAAATTATCCAGCCCTGGAACTTAATTTTGATTTTTCTGACTTTTAATAATAATTAAGTAGAATAACTACAGTATTAAATATGTTTAATGAATTATTTAGTTATTTAGTTAGTTTTATGCACCTAAAAGAAATTTAAATTTGCCAACTCTAGAACCCTGATTTTTCTGATTTTGTGCTAAAATATAAAATATACCATATGTTTAATTAACAGAGAAAAAAAAATAGGTTTTATGTCGTTGTTTTGATTAAAAAAATTTTTTTTAAACTTTCCAGCTCTGGAGCTGATTCTTGTTACCAATCTATTATTTTTGATAAAGAGAAAGAAAAAATAATTTATCCTTGTTACTTTTATATACCAAAAAAGGTAAAATTTTACAACCCTGGAGTCATACTTTTACATTTTTCTGATTTTTTTACACTGTTGCCTAAAAATTTAATTTTTTTTTTAAAAATTCATAAAAAATCAAAAAAAAAAAAATAAAATTTTTAGGCAAAAAAAAAAATTTTCCCTTCATACATTCATTTTTAACTTCGAAAGTGTTGCACATATAGGAAAACAGTATAAGAACAGATTAGAGGAATTGTAATTTTTAATTTTTCTAAATTTGTTTCAGCTAAATCGTATTATTGGTTCTCGAGTTATGTCAAACAAAAGAGCCTATACGATAGTTACTAACTTCAAATCGATATTAAAAATATTTTAGCAGGTAAGAAGACAAAACGAATGATGCACAAGTTCTTCATTTTGGGCCTACTTTCACGTGAAATTGTCAGAATTGAGTCCCGAATCAATGACTTCAAAAATGTTGTACTGTGTAATTTATAAAGAAAAAGAAAAAAATTATTTGAACTATTTATATACAAAAAAGTTTAAATTTTCCAACCCTGGAATTATTCTTTTAGATTTTTTGAATTTCTAACACTGATCTATTTCTTTCTAAAATATGAAATATCTATAGAGAAAAAGACAAAATTGTTTAACATACTACTTTTAGATGCAAAAAAAAAATTTAAAATTTCCAGCTCTGGAATTGTTTCTTTAAATTTTTTTTAAATTTTGAATACCAATAATAAAAGTGAAAAATTAAAAATTTTCTTGGAGTTACTTTTACTTAACAAAAAAAATTCGAAATTTCCAGCTCTGGAGTTGTGTTTTTTATTTTAATGATTTTTACACTTACAATCTATTTCGTTTTAAAATATAAAATACATTTAATTTATAAAGAGAAAGGAAAAATTAAATTGACCTAGTTACCTTGTTTGTATACCAAAAGAAGTTTGAATATTCCAACCCTGGAGTCATGCTTTTAGATTTTTTGAATTTTTTACACTGATCTTTTCATTTTTTAAATATATGGAGAAAAATAAAAGCTTACATAACAAAAAAAGTTTCAACTTTCCATCTCTGGAATCGTAAATTTTATTTATATTTTATTTCAAATATCAATTGTATTCTAAATGAAATGTAAAATATGTTTAATTAACAGAAAAATAAGAATTAGTGTTATTTAGTAACTTTTATTTACCAAAAAAAAAATTTAATTTTCCAGCTTTGAAGCCGCCATTTTTAACTTTGAATTTCCATACCAATAAAGTCTGGACTATGTCTGACCCAACAGTCTAAGATAGAAAGAAGTGCGTAGCTATTTTGGGAGCTTTGGAAAACGAATTTCACAGACAGACGGACAGAAGGACAGACGGACATCCCTTATTCAACTTCCCCAAACATAAGGACGCGGTGTCGCATATTAACATTAATATTTAGGATATTACACAGGAATGACTAACCTATATATATATATATATATACCTTTTGCAATTTTTGGTAAAGGCTATAAACAAGACTGGTATTTTATTATGAAATTTGTATTTTATTAGAAGCGTCACACAGAGCTGGGATTAAGTTTAGTGATACGATACAATTAGCCCTCGCCGTATTGCGTGAGCAGACTGGAAGTTGCAAAATCTTAGAATATTTTAATAGAGTTCAAATTAAAATTATATACTATATGGAATGATGTAATAATTTTTCTCTAGATGTTTTTCTTAAGAAAAATGAGAACTTACAAAGTTCATCTCTTGTCATTACTGGGGAAAATAAAATTTTATAGAGCATATAGAGTACATATTTTTTTGAAACGTAAAAGTAATAAATCGTTTTCTTATGTGGGGCATAAAAATTAAAAAAAAAAGACAAATCAGGTCAGGACAGTGCTTTAAAAAGTAATTTCTGGAAACTTCGAACTTCAATTGGAACAGCATAAACATTTTTTTACGAGCTTTTTTTAATATTTATTTATCGGTAGTTAATGTTTATGTATATAAAATGGCTTTTTAATACTCTTATATTTTTTATATTTGCTTAAATACATACAAACATATGTACACATATTTCAGTTTGATTTCTTTGCTATTATTGAACAAACAATGTTTGAAGATTTCGTTACGTTTCTATAAAAATACATATACGTTTATTTCTTAAATTTCTTTTCCATTTCTTTCCTTGCTTGCTCTATCTTCGACATGTTGGTAAACAAGTTGGCATATTTTCTTAAACTTTTGTTATTAATGATAGTAAAACGTATGGTAATGACGTTGAATAAAAAGTAATTTTTAAGAAAAGAAACAAGAAAAAAAACAAACATTAAACATAAATCACGACAATATGTGTGGGTGCTTTTGGGAAGAAGAAGAAAAAACTTTTAGGAATTAAATGTTATTTTTCCACAATAAAAAAAATATTATATTTAAAGAAGACATATAGGAGTCAATTAATTAACTGCGATTTGTTAGAGAACAATAATAAAATATTTGAGATATTTTTTTTTTGCAATTAACTCCAAGGAGGAAATAAATTATTTAATTCTAAGTAAAAGTAAAATTTCGGTGAGGGAATTTGTTATGAAACATGAATAAAAAAACTAAAAATTTTCATTAATTTCAATGTTAATTTAGAAGCGAAAAAATTTAATTAAAAAAAAACAATTAAGAATGCTATATTCGGCTGTGCCGAATCTTATATACCCTTTCCCCTTTTGGTTATATTTTTTACCGTAACTTTTTTTCAATCTCCAACCCTGGAACCATATTTCTGAGTTTTCTGTTTCTTAATACTAATTTATTTCCTTCTAAAATATAGAATATATTTAATTACCAAAAAAATAATTAGTTTTATGTACCAGAAAAAGTTTAAGTTTTCCAGCTCTGGAGCTATGTTTTTTATTTTTCTAATTTCTATGCCAAACTATTTCATTCTAAGTCATAAAGTATATAAAACTTGTGAACAAAAAGAAAAAACTAACTTCACCTATTTACTTTTGTAAAAAAACCATAAAGTTTCCAACCCTGTAATCAACATTTTAGATTTTCTTGATTTAAAAAATTATTAAAGTATGTTAAGAGAACAAAGAAATAAAAAAAATTTATTTTATTTAGCTAAATTTAAATATCAAACAAAATTCAAAGTTTCCATCTCTGGAGCTGTAATTTTCATTTTTGTAATTTTATACGCCAACATTTTCTTTCAGAAGCATAAAATATATTCAATTTATAAAGAAACAGAAAAAGATGTTTAGACCTATTTAATTTTAGATAACACAAAAAGTGTAAGTTTTCCAACCCTGGAATCATAATTCCTTATACCAATCGAGTTCTTTAAAAAAATACATAAAATATGTTAAGTGAACAAAGCAAAAAGGAAAGAAGAAAAAAACTTAGTTTTATTTAGTTACTCTAATATCAAAAAAAATTCAAAGTTTCCATCTCTGGAGCCGTGGTTTTAATTTTCTGTAATTTTATATGACAATTTTTTCTTTCAGAAGCATAAAATATATTCAATTTATAAAGGAAACACGAATTATTTAGACCTATTTGATTTTACATAACACAAAAAGTGTAAGTTTTCCAACCCTGGAATCATAATTTAGGATTTTTCTAATTCCTTATACCAATCTAGTTCTTTAAAAAAATACATAAAATATGTTAAGTGAACAAAGCCAAAAGGAAAGAAGAAAAAACTTAGTTTTATTTAGTTACTCTATTATCAAAAAAAGTTGAAAGTTTCTATCCTGGAGCCCTGGTTTTAATTTTTGTAATTTTATACGCCAATTTTTTCTTTCAGAAGCATAATATATATTCAATTTATAAAGAAAAAGAAAAAAATTTTAAGACCTATTTATTTTACATAACACCAAAAGTATAAGTTTTCCAACCCTGGAATCATAATTTAGGATTTTTCCAATTCCTTATACCAATCGAGTTCTTTAAAAAATACATAAATTATGTTAAGTGAACAAAGTAAAAAGGAAATAAGAAAATACTTAGTTTCATTTAATGCCTTTAATATTAAAAAAGGTTAAAGGTTCCATCTCTGGAGCTGTGGTTTTAATTTTTCTAATTTTATACGCTGTTGGCTGTCCAAAGTGTCTAGAGTCTGCAGAGTGTGACCTTATTCACGCTGTTTATTTGATTTAGCTTAGTTAGGTCCAAGGTAAATTCTTTAATGACAGCCTGAATATCCGAAAAGAAAGCTTTTTCTCTTTTTTGGCGGCAGCCCCTATTAAAATTAAATTACTCGCATCTCTCTAGGGAAACAATTCTGATAGAAAGGTGACAAAAGTTGTTCCCAAAGACTTGTAAAAATAAATCCTCGGTTATACAACTCCAGCACCATAATCTTTAAAAAATTGGAACCATTTGTCCTACTACCTCATCCTGATATCGGAGGTCATGTTATTTTTTTTTTACAAATTGTCAAGCTTATTAAAGCGATTTTAAAGTAAATTTGTGTTTTTTAAATAAAAACCTTTTGTGCACCCACAGCATTTACATGAATCGAAGCTGCCTTCATTTAGGTCTTACAACCTTAGAATATTGTCGAAAAACGCCATCTTTATTATATATTTAACATTACTAATGCTAATATAGATTGAGCTATCCAACTGGAGAGAGTTTCCTTTAATGTATCGAATAGATGTATTCGGCAGAGCAACTTGTTTTACAATTACTGTCATCGCAAAAATTATACAATAGATAATCTGCTAATAAGAGCATTTGCTCTTATCAAAACAAAGCTTTAAAAGCTCGATTTTATACCTTATAAATAGATTAAATTATTTTAATATAGCATATATTAATGAAGTAATTGTAGTTTGTAAGGAACACTGTTCCATAGACATAAATAAATAATTTAAATTTTTATGAATTTGTAATTCAATAAAAAAAATTTTTTTTCTCCACCAGACTTTCAGTAAAAATTATTTTCGCAACTGCTTAGCAAAATTATATCTGTATTGCGACATTATGCCTACCTGATATAATCATATCGCCTCTCTCCGTTGTCCAATAGTTAATGGAGGCTGGATAAGCTTCTGTGTGACACTCCAATACCACATCCTGGCCAATATAAGCACCCTCCAATTGATTGGGTATCGACAGCATGGGAGGAACTAAAAATTATAAAAAAATTAATTCTCTTTCAAATGTTTACATAAAAACATATATATTTTTTTTACAACTTTTCTTTTCATTAATTTAAATAAAAACATCAATACCTCCAACTAAAAGAAATCAATTCTTAATTGAAAAATTCTGCTTTTGTCATGAGTTGTTTTTTCCTAATTTTTGTTTTCATCTATTTTTTATTTTTTTTGTTTGTTTCAAGTAAATGGAAAATACTATCAATATCCTTAAAACTGATTTTTTACACAAACTTTTACTTACACACACACACACACGCGCATTTGACAACGTCACACCAATTAATAACAGTTTCTTGTAGCAAATGTTTTTTTTTTGTCAGTTCTCCTTTTCCAACTTTATACAATTTCTTTTAATTTTGTAATAAAGTGAATATGGAATGTGTTCAAAAGTAAAAAGTTTTGCAAATAGTAAAGTTCAGTGAAAAAAAAATATCATGTGTAATAAAAATATTATGAATAAGCTGAACAGACAGCTGAATGCGCCTTGAACGAATTCTAGGCATATTTAATAAAAGATAAATTTAAAGGATGTTTTAGTTATTCCAGGTACAAACCTTAGCATGGTTTTACTCACTTTTTTCCATCATTAACCCCTTAAGTTCAGTAAACTGTTTATTTTTTATCAACTTAATAAAATTATTTCCTACTTCTTGTTAAATGACTTTAAATAAATTCAGTAAAGTACGACTTTGACTCCCCCACGAAGGGTTCCGTACGTTGAGCTTTGAGCATTTTTTAATACAGCGTTTTTTTAAGTTTTTGAGTTTTTTTCAGCTGAAATAATTTTTTTCTCGTTTTGGCGATTTTTTTAATTTTGGCGATTTTTATTTTTATTTTGGCGTTTTTTTTTTATTTTGGCTATTTTTTTCTTTTTGCCGTTTTTTTTAATTTTGGAGATTTTTTAATTTTGGCAATTTTTTTAATTTTGGCGATTTTTTAATTTTGGCGATTTTCAAATTTTGGCAATTTTTCCGGTTTTTCGCTATTTATTTTCGTTTTAGAATTTTTCTTAATTTGGTGCTTTTTTTCGATTTGGCGATTTTTTTTTGTTTTGTCGATATTTTTCGGTTTGGCGATTTTATAATTTTGGGATTTTTTTGTTTTACCGTTTTTAAAAGTTTCATGAGTTTAGCTCTTACGGTTTCCAAGAAACAGCAAGTTGTAAAAATTTTATAGTCAAAATTGCATTAACTGATGGAACACCCTTTAATTTAAATTTGTAGAAATTTTTGTGTTAATTATTGTAGTCTGTATAAAAATACACTAACCTTACAAATTTCAAGTGTATATACATACAATTGTATATATATTACATGGGATTTTAACATTTTTCGTTGCTCGTTTTGGAACACCCTTTAATCATTATCTCTCATGTATTCGTTGTTGTAGCAGAGTGTGTAGACCACACACTCTGTCCCAATTTCAGGACCGTAGCTCCTACGGTTCTATAGAAAATAGCCTGTGACGGACAGGCGGACAGACGGACAGCGTAGCGAAAACAATAGGGTTCCTTTTCACCTTTGGTGTACGGAACCCTAAAAAGGAGGCATTTGTCAATTCGTCTGTATTTTAATTTTTGTTTTATGCGTTATAACTCATAATTCTCTTTAAAAATGCCTTTTTTTGTCTGAAAGGGTGTAGCTTCCATTTGATCTCATTTCCTTTGAGCGCGAATACGTCCATTAACGTTTTTTCTTTAATTTTACGTATTTTAACTAATCAGACTGCTTTGTAACCTAGAACACTTCTGCGGATCTCGTAATGTTTAAATCTTAAATAAAGAAAAAAGGCAGCGCCACGCCCATTAAAATTTAATACTATAATTCAATTGCTTCTGCCAAACCAATTCTTAAGAAACTTGGTACACGTCCTGAGCTCTTAAATTTAAACAACCTTGATTAAAAAAAATTGGGCAGGGACACGCCCATTAATTTTAAGTGTTTAATAATAATTACTTATTTAATAATTCGGTCCCCATAAAACTTGACAATGTCTGGGGCATAATTCATCAGTAGTACTGGTGACAAAGTCAACAGTGAATCATTACTAATATTTCCTACAGGGTACATAAATACCTACACATGCACATTAACACGTACATGTACCAAGAACTGTCATTGTAGTTTGTGGTTAAACACAATGTTTATTTAACACTTAAATTCCATTTTTTGTGCAATTCTTTTTGAAAAAATGTAGCAAAAATTTTAGCAAAAAAATAAATGAACATTTGCAATAATTTTAGTAAAAAAAATAAATAAAAATACCAGAGTACATTTACTTAGGATTGGTGCTTAAGCACGAATAAAATGTTTTATATATAAAGAAAAAGGACACAAAAACACAAGCAGCATCAATAAAACTGGCATTAATGAAAACAAATTTTTATTAAATGCAATCCTTAGTAATTTAGATTAAACACGTTTTTCTCAAAGGAATGTACAATTCTGTGCAAAATTTGTTTTGTTGCAAAATTCATTGGTCATATTGGTTAAGCTCAAGCTTTAGTAATTTTGTCTGCCCGCAGGATATGGCAATTAAAATGTAGTTATAACGTGTTTTAGTGGTTTATTGAAAAACTCAGAAAAATTCTAACAATGCACTATGGTCGAAATGGTAGGAAGAAAGTAAAATAGAAAGTAAAAGAAAGAAATACAGTTCGAAAAATAATAATTAACTAAAATTAATAGTCATTGGCTTGTGGCAAAAATAAAAATATACTTAATAGTAACAAACCAAAAAAGTTTGTCTTAAGTAGAACAAAAATAAGCAAATTAACAAACATGTGCATAGTTAGTAAGGAACAAAACGACAATGGTAAGACTGTTGTAATATATATGAAAGATGGTAAATTGTTGAGCCTTCATTACCAAACATATATATGAGCAAATTGAAAAATGCAATGAATCAAACCAATTCACATATTCCATTTGCAATAAAGTTTCGTATATAGGGCAGACATCTACATCAACTGACACCACACACGCTGGACCAAAAACACAGAAGAACGCTGATGAGGAAGGTTTAGTGGCCTTCGAAAACGGCTGGCTGTTCCGTTCAACTATGTGTTGTTGTCAGAATATTTACAACTAACTTGATGTTATTTATTCATTAATAATTATCACATGTAATTTGGCTTAAAAAGCGTTACGAACAGTAGCCTAATTCAATTCATAAGAAAATAGAAAGTAGTTTAGTTATTGGAAAAAAAAATGGGAAGGTGTTTGTAAAAATTGTTTAAAATCTTTGCTTTTGTAGAAATATCTGAAGTGTTTTTGATTTAGTTATTTATTTAATTTTATTTTATTTATTATTATATTATTTAATTTTTTGGGACAAATAGAAAAGTTCTACATGGTGAAGTAGTTTCATTTAAAGAAAATTTGCACTTGCATAATTAGACTTGAGTATAACGAAGAAGATACATTTATATTTTAAAAAGCGAAATCGAATAGATTTCGAATAAATCTACTTCACCACTATATTGTGTAGAAATCTGTTTCAAACCTATTAAGGCACGTTTGTACTAGTGTTTACCAGATTTTTGGCAAAATCTACTTCGTCACTAGATTTAATAAAAACCCACTTAAAATCTAATAGAACTTAGTTTTGCAACTATATTTTTTTCCATAAAAAGGTGTGTGAATTGGTTACAATGCAGTTGCTTGGTTGTAGTCTTGGAAAATTTTCAGAATTGGCTTATAGTGCATTTACACTGTCTCGAAATATAGTACTTTCGGGATTTCGAGCTAAATGAAGCTGCTTTTTTCCAGATTTCCCTTACAAAACCATATCTAATTTTTCAGTAGATTTGTAGGAAATCTAACAAAAATCTAATGTTTTTATTTATTCTCTACAACTCTGTACAACAAAAGATGAGTGAATTAGCTACGGTCTGCTTATAAAAGTGTGTGAATTGGCTATATTTCAGCTGTTTGGTTGTCGTCTTGGAAACAATTCAGTTGATGGGTTTTGCTTTTAATAAAAAAATCTTGATAAATGTCAAAAAAAGTTGGTGTAAACGGTATAAATTTTCATAAAGATTTTAATCAAAATATGCTAGATTTTATTTAAAATCTTTATGAAAATCCATATCGTTTTATCCAAAACAAAACGCATTAACTGAAACTTTTCCAAAATGTAGTTAATTCAATCACCCTTAGCAGCTTGTAGCTAATGCAACCATATTTTATATAAATATATTGTACAGGGTATTAAAAATAAAATAAAAATATTAGATTTTGAGTAGATTTGCCATAAAAAAATTTGCTATGTGCTGAAACCCAGATGAGGGTGAGGTCAGTCTGACCACCCAGTCTAGATAGCAAACTCTTGCACTGCCCGACGAGGTGATATGTGATCTTAGGGATATTAGTACTGCCTTGCTGTCGACAAAAATACCAACTTTACCCTATCAATCAGCATTCTAGACGCTTCCCAAACTGCCAAAATTTCAGCCTGAAATACAGTTGTTCCTTAGGGAGACAAAAGGAGCATTGTATACCAAGATTACCTGAAAAGACTTCAGAGCCGATACCACAGATCATTCTTGATCCCTCAATGTATATACCGACGTCATATTCCCTTACCATTTTGCCTCCCTTCCACTCCCGTCTGGATGGAATCAGAACTTTAAACACCTTGTCAAAGTCCAGATGAGGCACCATGTAATCAGTAGATTTCCTCAGCATGGGAGTAGTTGATCCAGGATTTTGGCATGGCCATAGGACCTTGATCTCCACAGCCCATATGCCACTAATCTTGCAGCAAAACTTGAGGATACCGCCAATATATGAAAGTCGATCGTAATAAGGTTTAGTATAGTATTCAGAGGCCCCGAAGGACTAGTACGCAAACATCCTGTTATTCCTACGCAAACGGATCTCTGTATTCTATAAAATTGATATACCACATAGTTCTTACTTGTGGCAGGCCACCAAACTACAGACCCGTAAATAAGTATTGGACGCACAATTGCCGTATACATCCAATTAAGCATGTTGGGGTTTAAGCCCTATTTAGATCCAAACATCCTACGACAGGAGTAGTATGATACCGTTGCCTTTCTAATATTCTAATATTGAATATTCAGTTTCCATGAAAGTTTTTGGTCCAGTATAGCTCCTATATATTTTGCGTTGTCTGATAGTGTCAATTCATGATTATTCAACCGAGGAAGTCTAAAGTTATGTACCTTGGTCTTTGTGGTAAATAGTACCAGTTTCGTTTTATTTGGGTTCACTCCCAGTCCACAGTCTGTAGCCCAGTTGCTAAGTGTGCCCAAGGCATTGGACATGATATCACTTAGCACATCCATGAATATCCCTGAGACCATTATTACCACATCGTCCGCGTCCGCGTACGCTACAACTTTAACCCTCAAGGCCTCTAATCTGAAAAGTATTTTGTTAATTACAAGAAACTAGAGCAAAGGTGAGATCATCCCACCTTGCAGTGTCCCTCGTATGCCCATTTCGACCTCTCACTGTTGCCTAATTTAGCAGTGACATTTCTTTCCCCCAGCATGGTTATTATCCAGTTGCGGATGTAATTCTCAACATCAGCATCCTGGATAGCATTTTAGATGGCTGTCACCGATACATTATCGACTATATTTTCTATATTTTATATTCTATTTTTAATCCCTGACCAAAAAAGGTGTGTGTCTATATATCTGAGTATATGTGTGTCTGTCCGTGTCCACGTACAGACCAAACGGATGGGTCGATTTTGATTTAATTTTTCTTGTTTAAAAGCTGATTTGATCGAGAAGGTTTTTAATAACGTTTAATGAAAATCGGTTCAGCCGTTTAGAAGATATAACATCTTTTCTTGATATATCGGGGGCTTTTAAAATTTTTAAGTTTTGTTATATTTAAAGCTTTTGTAATTTAAAAATTTAAATATAAATTTTTTTATTATGGCTGTTTCTTTCATATTTTTTCTATATTAAGAAACTATTGCTTAATGATTTATTGCATTAGAACAGCAACAATTATTTCCACAAATAAAATGATTTATTTTAGTTAATTATTATTTTTCGAAGTGTATTTGTTTCTTAAATTCTTATGAATTGAATTAGGCTACTGTTCGTAACGCTTTTTAAGCCAAATTACATGTGATAATTATTAATGAACAAATAACATCAAGTTAGTTGTAAATATTCTGACAACAACACATAGTTGAACGGAACAGCCAGCTGTTTTCGAAGGCCACTAAACCTTCCTCATCAGCGTTCTTCTGTGTTTTTGGTCCACCGTGTGTGGTGTCAGTTGATGTAGATGTCTGCCCTATATACGAAACTTTATTGCAAATGGAATATGTGAATTGGTTTGATTCATTGCATTTTTCAATTTGCTCATATATATGTTTGGTAATGAAGACTCAACAATTTACCATCTTTCATATATGTTACAACAGTCTTACCATTGTCACGGTGGACCAAAAACACAGAAGAACGCTGATGAGGAAGGTTTAGTGGCCTTCGAAAACGGCTGGCTGTTCCGTTCAATTATGTGTTGTTGTCAGAATATTTACAACTAAATTGATGTTATTTGTTCATTAATAATTATCACATGTAATTTGGCCTAAAAAGCATTACGAACAGTAGCCTAATTCAATTCATAAGAATTAAAAAAAAAAAAAAAAAAAAATTATTTATTTTATTAAATCTATTTAAATATAAATAAATGCACTTGTTTACAAATTTAATAGGTCTGCAAGTGTGCAAGTTAGTGTTGTCAAATTATTGGCATTTTATTAGCAAAAGCTGATGTTTGCATTATATTTAAAATAAACCTTATGACACGAATTTATTTACCAGCGTTCTAAATAGTAAAATTAAAAAAACTCTTTCGTTGCCAAATAATAAAAAAGAGTGTTACTAAATATCCAAAGAATACACCTGTATATGTCATGTACATACATATGTATGTATGTATGTATGTTAGTATTGGTATTACTTACATTGCACTCTCAAATGGACTCGTTTACTAATGGAGGGTGGTACACCGTTTGAAGCTACACACAAATAGGCTGCCATATGCAGGCGACTTACTTTTGTTATGTGCAAGAGTTCGCCATCAACCACATTAACTGTAAAGAGATATAAGAGAGACTGTGAGAGCGTGGCAAGAGAGAGTGCAATAAATGCATTAAGCAGTGTGACCATTTTTATTATTTTTTCAGCTTAATTTAGATTTATTTTTTTTTCTTAAGTTTTTCGCATTTAACATTTTTTTGGGAATTTTTAAAGAGTATATTTAATAATTTTTAACAAGTAAAAATTAAAAAAAAGCAAAAATCCCGACTGCGACTTACTTTAAATCGTTAAAAATTATAAACGGTCACTCAAAATGAAAAATCATAAGAGAAGATTGAAGAAGATGATTTCCAAATATCTGGTGAATGATACACAATTTTTCATAGTTCGCTGACTTTTTTATTTATTCTCAAAATGGCGTCTGTGGGCCATCATATTGAATTTTAACAATTTTCATATCTTTAGTGACACTCCCGGTGTTAAAGACAAATCACTTGAGGTAAGAATCATCAAAATTGGTCGAAGCGTTTGGTTTATTGGTTGGGTTTAGTGCCACAAAAGAACACACGTGAATTTCTACATACATACATTAATAGTGCCGGATTATTTCCGAAATACGGAGGTAGTTTATAAGACTGATATAGGTATAAGGAGGCGCCAGATTATTGGTGGAGTGTCCCAAGTATCGATACTTGGACCACTGTTGTGGAACGTGATGTACGACGGAATATTAAGCTTAAGTTTACCTGAAAAAGTGAAAATAGTTGGACTTGCAGATGACATAGCGTTGCAGAAACCATTGCAAATGCCAGTGTACATATCGTAAAGTCCTGGCTTAGCTCAATGGGATTAACTCTAGCTAACCATACGACAGAAGCAGTTTTGATAAGTACTAGGAAAACTAGGAAAATTATTACCCTTAATGTTGGCACTTGTTGCATAGAATCCAAGCCATTTCTGAAATACTTAGGTGTGATGATTGATACACTTCTTTACTTTCGTTAAAACTTGCGAATTATAGCTTCCAAGGCATCAAAACCTGCTTGGCACTGTCTCGGATTATGCTGAATATAAGAGGCCCAAAATATCTTCAGAAGAAACTATTCGCTGGTGTTGTAAGGAACATTATCTTATACGTACACCCTATATGGTCAGACCACTGAGATACCCTATTAATGTGAAGTTGACATCGCCGGTGTATAGGCTGGCTTCCTTGTGAGTATGTAGCGTATTTTGAACTTAGTCAGACGAAGAAGGACAAACGGGGGAAGATTTTAGCACGTAAACGCATTAGCAAGCCTAACAAAAACTAAGATTTGCTGTGAATCGTGCATATTGGCCAGCTCGGGCTGCCAATATCTTTTGAAGATTTCCTAACCTTATGGTTTAAAAAAAACACGCATACATACACAAAGGGTGTTTTTTTAGACTGTCACAACTTTGAGTTGGCATGACTGCTTTATATGAGCAACCATTTAACAGCTGATAGTTGCTTTTTCTTTAGCTTGCTTTGAAATTTCATTATGTATCGACTTACACTAGAGTAAAGCGTGCAAATTGTTGAAATTTTTAATCAAAATAATTGTTCTATTCGTCAAACTTATTTTGCACTTTTTTCATTTTCCTATGAAGCCCATTTCTGCTTGAATTGTCGCACTTGGAGTGAAGAAAATTCACAAGCTTTTGTTGAAACACCATTACATGCACCGAAAATTATTGTTTGGTGCGCTTTATTGGCTGGTCCATATGTCTTCAAAAACGATAATGGTCAGAATGTTACTGCCAATGGTGAACCGTATAGGTTCTTGATCTGGTCACACTGTTATTTAGACTAATCTAGACAGAAAATATTTACTTCTTTCCGTTTTTTTTCTAAATATATATTTAAATGATGTTACATTTAGGGTAAAATAAAAATTAATCGCTTTTAATTTGTTTGTAGTCGCAGAGACTACTTTGAAAGCCATTAGCAAAAACTGCATTCATTAAAAGCTTTTTTTTCTATATATACGTATATATTTATTTATTGGGCAAGTTTTGTCAACCCAAATTGAAACTGGTTTCATGTGATTAAGTTAAATGCAAAAAATAATATTAGAATGAAATGCTTTTAGACATTTAAACACATTTCAATTTAGTAAGAGAAATAAAAAAAAACGGACATAATTTGTTCAAACAATTAAATATAATTGTTTTATGTTATTGGGTTACACGAGAAACGTGAATGAACTTGATTTTTTGAATGTTAAAAAAAATATAATGTCTATAATTTAATTTGAAATAGAAATGGTTTTTAAATGGAAAATATGTTTGTCTTTTGTCTAATTGTTTTAAAGTGTAAAATATCTGCAGCCTTATTTATAAAAATTATTAAGGCTTTATAAAGAGGTTTTACAACAGATTTTCATAAAAAATTTTTTGTTATTAAGCCTTCATAGTTTTTATAAAAAAGGCTGCTGTAATTAAATTTAAAATTTAAATGATTTTAAAATCTAAAAACACATTGTTGCTGTGACTGCAGGCGTATTGTTTCAAGGTCACAGTCACTTTATTTCATGCAATTGCGAGTAAAAACCACTTACCATGTTCTCCACCTATTAGCATTTCTTCACCATCCTCACGACGCCACATAACATATGGTTCCGGATAACCACGTGCCTTACACATGAGAGTTACATTTAAGCCCTCACGAACAACCAAATCATTGCTAGTCATACTCTCCATGATCATGGGTGGTACTGAAATAAAACAATATAAGGGAAATCAAGGTTAACAGTTTTATTTTCAATTAATGATAAAGATCAGGCCCTTATTTTGTAACTGCCTGAAGCTAAATCTCGAGCGCTAAAGCCGATTTATGGATTTTCAGCTACACATGGAATTTTCAAACGTATATAGCAATGGCTTAAAAATGTAATACCCCGAAATTTTAATGTTTTAAATCATCTCCAAAAATTTTATTTATTTATTTATTTATTAAACATACTAAACAAAGTAAATTTGCATAGTATGGTGTTGCACGAATATGGGCGGATTAACTAGACCATATGCCCAAGATATTATTAACAGTATTTTCAAAAAAGTTCCGTGACTGACTGTACGACCTATGCCTTCACATAGGAAGTAGCAACGTGGTTGTTAAAGAAATTCCACAAAAAACCGCAAGATAATACGGTTATCCGTGGCAGATCAGTCAACCAGTGCGAGCGAGACGAAAAACTCTCGAAGGCCTAACAACAGACAAAAGCCTGACCGCACTTAAGAAATAATTACGATGAAGCGAAATGATGTTCTTCGACCCAGAGCTGCTGCATTTTAGCGATCGAGTTTAGATTTCGCTTAAGCGAATGTCCCACAAGCAAGGGGCAGAGTACGAAAAATAAACAGAAAAAACGTTAGATTTCGAGTTTGTCTAGTTTTGCGCACATAAACAAAACGATCCATAATACAAATGGCCTGACCCACGATTTCGACCAGAAAGTTCTTATCGCTTAGTTATATTGAAAATAAAAGCAAATGTTCTTATTTTATTGTTGCTTTCAAAACAAGTTGCCGATCGAAAGTTTCTTGCCGACATCATGGGTCAAGGCTGTAAAACTTGTTTTCTATTTGACGGAAACGTTTCTAAAACGTGTCGTTTAATATTGCTTTATTCCTGAAAAGTAAGAACTACTTACCCACAACTTGCAGATAACCTTTTCGCGAACGCATTGGATCAGTATTGACCTGACACATATACCAACCACGATCGCTTTCTTCCACCTCCTTGATGTGTAAATACCATGAACGATGATCGTTGTAGGTCAAGCTTATGCGATTGTTTTGCGAGATGACATTGTGATGTATGGAGAGTATGGTTTGGGTATCCACTCTCACCCAGGCCACCTGAAAGAAAAATTTTATAAAATTAAATGAAATTTTCTATGAAACTGTAGTATTAATAGAAATTGCTTAGATTATCTTAAGTTCTTTTTATTTTGGTTTAATCTCAAAATATGTGCACACACAGAATACCAATGTTAAATCAACATGCAAACATTTTGATTGGAAATCATATTAAATCTATAAGAAATAATATGTTGTTTAAGTGTGTTGTTGTTTATTTGCTTTAATCATAGCTAAAGTCTACTGTAATGGCCAGTTGTGTGACTTGTTTTTGGTTTTTTTTAGATGTTTTTTATATTCGTAAATAGCCGGCAAACTTTGCATTACCAGCAAAAGTTTTCTGCTGCTGGCTAAGAGGCAATGCATTAGTCTTGTAATTGGAAGATTGCAGGTTCAAATCCTGTACACAAGCTTAAGTAGCTTTGCAATTGTTTCTACTATAACTTTTACTTCAAATAAATTTTATATAATAACTATTTTATTAAGCTTGAGGACTTTTTTATAAACAAAATTAACAATATGACCATGATCATGATCAATTAATAGGCAGATTTTGTAAAAAATTTTGTTCCTAAATGTTTTAAATTTGTATGAAAAATAACGAAAATTCGTTTAAAGAATTCTTTTTTCTATAAAAATTTAAAAATTTAAAAGTGGTTTTTACAATGTATGGTTAAGATTTAACGTGGACTTTAACTGATAGTTCTTCATACAAAACTTGCAGTTAAAGTCTCTGTTATCTTTTAACCATACATTGTGAAAATGTACGTAAGTCACACAAAATCAACCCTTAAATCATTTTGAATTAAAAAAAGCCAACTAGAGTGACACAAGTTTAAGTCATAATAAATTAAGCAAATATATTTTTAATATCAATGTAACGGGCTTTGTTGAAAAGAAAATTTTATGAAATTAATTTTTAAATATGATTTCTGCCAAATGGCCACCACATCTGGTACATAGAAGGCGCAATCTGGAGTACCAATTTTCAATAACTTTTCGCAGCATTTGCAGCTGTATTTTGGCGATAATTTTTCGAATGTCGATTTTCAGGTGTTCAATTGTTTGTGGCTTATTGACGTAGACAAGTGACTTAACATAACCTGAAAGAAATTAATCCAAAGGGGTTAAATCACAAGATCTTGGTGGCCAATTAATTGGGCCATTACGTGACATTATTTTTTCATCAGAAGTTTCATTGAGTAAATCAATTGTAGCGCCCGCTGTGTGGCATGTGACTCCATCCTGTTGGAACCACATATCAGCAAGATTAATGACACGTAATGAGGCACGAAAAAATTTCGAATCATGTTTCTATGCCGTTCATCATTGACAGCAACATTCTGACCATCATCGTTTTTGAAGACATGTGGGCCAATGACTCCGCCAGCCCATAAAGCGCACCAACGAGTAATTTTCATCAGATGTAAGGTGTTTCGACAAAACCTTGTGTATTCTCCTGACTCCAAATGTGACAATTCTGCTCATTTACGTACATATTCAACCAGAAATGGGCTTCATCGGAGAATGGAAGAAGTGCACGATGATTTTGACGAATAGAACAATTATTTTGAATAAAAATTTCAACAATTTGCACGCGTTTCTCTGCTGTAAGTCGATTCATAATAAAATTTCAAAGCAAACTAAACCAAAATAAACTATCAGCTGTTGAATGGGTGTCCAAATAAAGTAGTGATGCCAACTCAAAGTGTTGACACACTAAAACAAACATGTTTTTCAATTAATCAACTCGTCAAATGGGCTTTCAATGTAAGTTTTATTTCATATATTATTGCACGACAACTCTTTTTTCTTTATTGATCTTGTTCTGTATGTTTTAATTATTTTTTTTTATATATGAAAAAGAAATTATGAAATAACAATTCGTTTATTAAATTAAATTCATGTTGTTTTAACTTTAAATAGCTTTTATGCAACGTTGTTCTTCGTGTTTGGTTAGGTTAGGTTAGCAGGCTGCTGGTAAGGAAGGGTGAAATTTAGAGTCCAGCTCACTTGGGTCCAATACAATGAAACCTTTGTGGTACCTGTGTGATGCAGAGAAGATTGTGAGAGAGGGTGACAGGGAAGCAGGGATAGTGATAGAGAAGACATGTGGTGAAGGAAGATGTAGAGGAAAGCCTTATTCTTTTACAACTCTGCTTTTTTGCACGTTTTTAATAATGCAGTGTTGCAGCGCCTCTGGTGTCAATGAGGCGTATTAAATTTTGAAGCTGTGTTTAGTAGCCATTTATTGTTTTTTTACTTTGCTGATGATTCTGCTACACAATACCGACGAAGGAGGGCGCTCTGATGTTACATTAGGACTAGCATCCGCTGAAGCCGGTGTAGTTTTAGTGACCAGTGCCTTATGCCTGCAACACTGGAACTTTTCCCTCAACAACTGATAGAAACGACACTAATGTACATCAGAAAAATTCGTGGTGTTGTTATTTTAATGACTGTCGGAGACAGGGTTTGAACCCAGGGACTTCGGTTTTGTAGTCAACGTGCTAACTACTTCAGCCAACGCCACGCTCTCTGTGTTCTTCGTGTTACTTCACTGTCAAAATCACGCTGTTTTAACTATTTTATTTTAATTTTACAATACTGGAATACTAAATCAATCCAAGGTTATTTTTAAATGAAAAATTTTCACTGAAGATTACTGTCAATTATGTTGAATTTACAAGGAACACATTTGTATGAAGCAAAACGATTGCTCAATAATATTAAATTAACCTTGATTTCTAAATGCAAAACCGTCAGCACAATTTCTTTTGTTGATAAATTTTATAATCTGTGTCTTTTTAAAGGAAAACGTGCCAAACAACTGCCGATTAAATTTTGGAGCTTTTAAGAAAGTATACAAGGACTTATGCCTTTAATCTTGCAGCCCCACCACAGATTCTTTGTCTTCCTAAGCGAAAGCAATTATTTGTGGTTTAACGAATATTAAGTTTTTTTTTTTCTAATTTGTTAGAGTTGTTCTTCCAATTTTCATTTACGTTGCATTGTGATACCTGAAGTACTTATTTGTATATAGAAAAAAGCATTCGCCAATTATTATTTTCAATTCAGAATTTAATGTAATCAATTAAATTTCAATTAAGAATTTAATTGAATCAATTAAACTTAAATTCAGAGTTTAATTGAGTCAAATAAATTTTTAATTGCTGTAATTATTTAAAGCGAGGAAACTTAGTTGATATTATAAAGTTATGCACTGATGAATACTTAAATAATTTTTAATTGATATTACAAAATTTATTTTATTATTTTTTTCCAATGTATGGCAGTTTAAAAATTAATTGCTCAGACCTTTCACAAAAAAATAAAACACTTGCAAACTAAAGTTAATATTAAACATAATTGATATTATTTGAAAAATTTTACTTTGCTTCAGTTATTTGCGATTTTTATTTTCAATTTATACTCGTATTAACAATAACACTGATTGATTTGAACTATATTGCCTAGTAGATAATATTTTATTTTTGATTTGTCAATTGAAAACTTCTAAAATAAATTTACCTTGAATCCCTTAAGATTTTCCACAACACACGCCAAGAGAGCATCTCGTCCTACAGACACAGTAACATTGGCTACAGGCTCAGCAAAGCGTGGCATGTCGGCATCTGTTTTGAAAAAAAAAAATAGAAAACATTAATAAAAAATAGTATAAATGTTAAGCAATAGTAAAATACCCAGAACAAATGTTTTATTTTGTATTCAAATACTTAATTAAAAAAATCAAATAATTGCTCAACTCACAGCCAATTGTAGGAGTCGTAATTCGTACTTTTTGTTTTGTTGTTGGTGATTTCAATAAAAAAAATGTTTATAAATAAATGTGTCTATATAAATTACCTGCAACGTTTTTACGACCTACGACTCCTACAATAGGTTGTGAGTTGAGCAAATATTTTTACAGAAATAAAAACTATTACAGAATTTGTTAAACTTAAAGTTAAGAGCCTTATTTATAAAACTTAATAAGGCTTTAAAAAGGGTTTTTAAAACAAATTTTCATAAAAAAATTCTCTTAAAAAGGCTTTATAGATCCTTAATAAGTGTTATAAATAAGAAAAATATAATATTTCTTTATTGAAATAATTTACTATAAATTCCTCAAACTAAATAAAGAAAATAATAAAGTTTAAAATCAGTTTCACAAACTTGTCTGTAAAAACAAAAACTTCTCTGTGCATGTGTAAAATTATATCAAATAGCTGGACTAAGCAAGGCAAACAAGAAAAGTATTGAACTTTTGTTTAAACTTGATTAAAACTTTAATTAGAGTTGTTTGATATTGCTAAGTTCTTAAAAGCAATAAATTATACTCTTTAATTTCTTCTTCATTTTGAATTTTAATCAGCTTACTACTGTGCATTAAATTCTTATTTTTAACAAAGCTATAATGACAACTTTTCGTCACGTGCGACACCAAAAAAAAAAATATTTCTTTTTCAAAGTTAATGAAAATTCTTATTTATTTCCTTATATAAAATGTTGTAGCCCGATATTAGTTAAAATTTTAGGTAAAAACAAGTCACATTGTTCCGAAAAACCAGCTTAATTGCTTTCTGTCGCATGTGACAAAAAAGTGCCCTTTTTCGTGGTAATGCCCATTTAATTGTAAACAAACACTAAATTAAATTGCAACTTACCTTCCACTGAAGTCTGCGATTTATCACCCGCGTTCACATGTTTGCCTGCAATGAAACATAAAAATATAATAAAATATTAAATGTTGCAGTTTAAAAATACTTTTTCATTAAATATTTTTGTTTGTAAAGATTTTGGCTGTCACAATTTAAAATCTATGCGGATATTTTTTATTTTTAGAAATATTAAATGCTTTCACCAATATCAAAGTGTTACAAAAATGAATGTGGCAAGTGAAACCCACAGCAAATCCGTTTACTTAACATGCTTTATATTGCAGCTTGCAACAATGAAAATTGGGTGAAAAAAAGAGGGAAATAAAAATAATTTTTGTCGGTATCATTTATTAAAAAAAAGAGGCAAAAATTTATATAAAAATATTATGGACCACAAGAAATGTTAAACAACCAACCAACCGAGCAGTCATAACCAAACCCCATTCATTATATTGTTGTCGTTGTTATAAAAAAAGCAGATATTTAACAGCAAGTGTCTAGCCTTCAAGGCAAAATGAGTTCGCTTGGGCTTTTTGTGATACGAATATTATACAACGATGCAGACACTTTGCTGACTTGGACATACACTCATACACATATATACATTCCCTTCTTCACAGTTGAGCTTAAAGTTTCAGCATTTTTGAAATAAAAATGGAAGTGGAATTATATAAAATACAATATTAAATCTAAAACATAATAAAGATGTAGTTTCTGTATTGCATGACATGAACCAAAGTATAGTTAAATTTATAATACACTCTTTTACCTTGAAATCACGGCTATCATATGATTTAAATAGACTTGGTTCGAGTTTTTTCATTACATCGTTTTTGACAGAAACCAATGATCGGGTGTGTACAAGGGTTTGTGTCAAAAACCAGCTACTAAAAGAGTTCAATTCAAGTCTAGACTTAAAGGAGTTGATGCTAGACAACAAATCCGTATCTTTATGAACGACAGCGAAGCTTTTTAAAATCCTTAAAAACACAAAAAATTTTATCTCGAAATGTTTTTAGAATACATAGACTTGGATCGAACTCGTTCATTCGATCATTTTAGTAAATTTGCATCAAACTCATTCAGTCGGTCGTTTTTGGCACAAACGTATGACCAAACCCATGTAATTTAAATGGTTTTGATCTAGACTTGGGTCGAACTCATTCAGTCGGTCGGTTTTGACACAAACCAATGATCAAAGCCATGCAATTTAAAAGGTTTTGATCTAGATTTGGGTTGAAGTCATTCAATCGGTCGTTTTTGACACAAACCAATGATCAAACCCATGTAATTTAAATGGCTTTGATCAGAGGTTTGTGTCAAAAACGACCGACTGAATGAGTTCGACCCAAGTCTACAATTTAGACACAAACCTGTGATCAAACTTATTTAGTTTAAATTGGTTTGATAAAAAGTTTGATCAAATGGTTTGATCAAACCTATTTTAACAATATAGGTTTGATCATAGGTTTTATCTAAAATGACTAGACTTGTATCGTGTAACTCAAAGAGTTCGATACCAGTCTAAAAATGACCGACATATCGAGTTCTACGCAATTCAATATTAAAGTTTTCTAGATGTAATCGTGTCTAGAGCGTCTACGAGTATGATGGATAGGTTTTACTTTTAATGGAGAAATTTTGCTTACTAACAAACCCGTTAAACTAAAAATTAGCCTCGTTGGTGAGCAACATCAAATCGTCTATTAATCTCTTATAATTTGATTTCTATTTACTAGACTTGGTTCGAACTCGTTCACTAGTTCATTTTTTCCACCCATGTAATTTAAATGGGTTTGATCATTGGTTTGTGGCAAAAATGAACTAGTGAACGAGTTCGAACCAAGTATACTATTTACCATGATTTACCGAAGTGTAAAAAAGTGAGAGTTAGACTTGGGTAGAATACATATATTCATACATTCGTTTCTGACACAAACCTATGATCAAACACAAGTAATTTAAATGGGTTTTAGAATTGGGTCGATTTCTTTCACTAGCTTATTTTTGACACAAACCAATCATCAAACTCATTTATTTAACATGGGTTTGATCAACGGTTTGTATCAAAAGTAAACTAGTGAACAAGTTCGATCCAAGTCAAATTAGTTTGATGATCGGTTTGTGTCCAAAAGTTCTTTTGAACTAGTTTGAGAGCGTTTGAATCAAAAGTTGTTGAAAACCTATTTTGTTGTTTTTGATGCTATTCTCTCAGTCCAGAGGTCATGGGTTCGATTCCCACTATAGACCCTGGGTGTTTTCCGCAGACAAGATAATCGCTTTGCGGGTTGTGTTTGTTCGTTAAAAAAAAACTGCACGAACAAGTACAAAAAGAACTGTTGGACGCAAGTCTAGTTCGATCTAAGTCAAATTTGTTTGTGTCTCAAATCCCCAACTGAATTCAATCGATTCAAGTCTACTACAAGCAGTATGACAGTTCGTTTCACAGGTACACCTTTCATTTAAACTTGTGTCCAAAATCTCTTTCGAACTAAAATGAGCTGTTGGACACAAGTTCGGTCAAAAGCATCAATGTAAATTTAAAGACAAACAACTTTTGATTCGAAAGCTCTCAAACTAGTTCAAAAGAGCTGTTGGACACAAGTCCGGTCAGAAATGGGTTTGAAACAACTTTTAATTCGAACGCTCTCAAAGTAGTTAAAAAAAAAAGGTGTTGGACACAACTCTGCTTTCAGTAATTTTAATTTATAAATATCTCTGTCCCGCTTGCAAAAAATTCCCTATTGAGATTATTAAAATAAGAACTGAGAGAACAAATACTGCAATACTCTGACACTCACCAAAATTACTTAAAATATTGTTAAAGTAAGTTTAAGCCTTAATGTTTCATTTTGTTCGGCCCTTAGACATGCTTGTTAATAGAAATATGAAACATTTTTCATTTTTATTTTTTACAAAAGCAACTGCTTTATTTCTTTCTTTTCTTGAGAAAAAAGAAATATATATAATAATTGTAAAAGTAAAAAAGATAAAGAAAATTGTCCAGGAAATTTGGAAAATGTGTAAAAATGAATTCCTTGTCGTGACAGCATGTGCACATCTGCATCTCTGTGGCAAACTCTTAAAGTGCATTTTTTTCTGTGAGCTTTTATGTGTCTGTGTGTGTGTGTGTGTGAATGTGTGTGTCTTTTAAAGATTATAAAAAATAGCATTTTGTTCCTGTAACTGTCTTAAGAGAGTTTATTTCGCTTTGGACTACAGCATTGTCTGTGTATAGGAATATAAAAAAGAAAAACATTTTTTGCCAGTAACTTAAAAAAAAAATCCAAAACATAAATCACTTTAATTCGAATTTTAAGTTTTTTTTTAATTTTTTCTAAGTTTTTTGTTGGTTATGTTTTGCTAAGTTGTTACAAGTTCTTGTGTAATAAAGTTATTAAATAAAATAAAGAATGACACAATTTAAATGGAGATTAATAAGAACTATAAGAATGAAAAGTAACAGTAGAGTAGTATAAAATTTAGTGTAAATATTTGTGGCAAGTTTTTGATGGAAATAAAAATGTTTACAAATTTGAATTAAGTTTATGCTCATTAACTTATGACATTGACTACAAACGACTACAATTATAAACTAACACACAGACACACACATACACACACACACATATATACAGTCACATTTACACACATATTTGTATCAGTGTAAGATATTTTGTTATACTAAATTTATTCCTAGCATTTGCCGCTATTACTTCTTTTGCCATTGTGGGAGGTTGCGTTTGAAAGTGAGTGGAAAACAATCTTCTAAAATGTTTGCTATAAATTATTACTTTTCTTTTTAGTGTATCCTGTTGTTATTGTTCTTAAGAAAATTGTGAAAAACGAAATAAATAAATTTAAAAAAGAAATACCCCACCAGTTTCCCCTAAATGCATAAATTTCTCTAAGCTCCACCTTGTTTAAATCATTTAATTTTTTTAAAGCATGAAAGTTAAGCACTTTTTTCAGCTACACACACAGTTAATCACAAATTATCAGCCAAAGCGGCTGTGTTATGCTTAAGCCACTTAGTCAAGCACATCACATCAAGTGCCATTCAGTATTTTGTGATGTATGCAGTTGTTAAAACATAGAGTGGATCATATTAAAAAACCTGTACATATACTTATATTGGTTGAAGGCAAAAGTTAATTCCTTTGGAAAGATGCAGCAAATATTACGCAATTGTGCCTTAAAATAAAATAAATTAAAATATTAAAAAACAAAATAAAATAATAATAATACTAAAAAATAGATAATTTATTACTGCAAATAGTCCTCTCGATAGAACAATTACGAGTATGCCTTCTTTAATATCCGTGATAAAAAGGAAAAAAAGAGAGGTGTCTTAGGACACCTGGTTATAGCTATGCTGCTTAGCTATATAAAACAAATTTCACGTGTTAAATAACAATGCAATAAAATTATATTATATGAAGATGTCAAATTCGCCGCAAATATTTCAAAACGCTTCCATTTATTTCCCATTATTTTCATTTCTAGCGGCGTACGATTAAACAAATGTATTAGTTGTGGCTGGTGGCGGCTGTTAATCGGCTTATGCCCATGTGCAAAAACAATACAAAAACAAATTAAGCAATCCTTCTCATTGTTTTTGTTTCACTCACTTCAAAGGACGAAACGAAATAAAATCAAACAATTTCTTTCGTTTATTTACGTACGTATAAAAATAAATTTATTTACGAAAATCACTTCCTAACTCCTGCGTCGTAAAATAAATAGCATAGCTATAAAAATTGCTTAAGTCGAGATAAGCTTATTTTGAGTTAATGATATCTCCATAATCTGTATATTTGAAAGTACCCCTAGTCAAAATCTCAATGAATTTTTGTGATATTTCAGGAAGTTATAGCTCTGTAATTTGCGTCTTATTTTTTTAGACTTAGATTTAGATTTGGTATAATATCCTAATTTAGGTTATACTTTGGTATCTTTCAACTTAAATGTATTACTTATAGTGTATAAAACGATAGTTGCTTAAAAATATAAAGGTTAACAGAGAATTTCCTGTTTTAAATGTAAAAGAAATACATTTCTGAAAATTGACTTGAACGCTTAAAAGTGTTTTCCTGCAAAACAGTAAAATATGACTTAAGCACTTTTTCGTTATAATGAAGCATCCCAAACGTTGGCCGAATAAGACAACCATTTTGATAAAAACAATTTATTCATTTTACGTGTTGTTTTCTCTATCTATCTATGGTGACTTTGCAGTTAAAGAATGACTAAATGACTGCCAATTTGCCTGCAAAACAGTAAAATATGACTTAAACAGAAATATTTGCAATAGAATTTTTTTAGTTTGTTTGAACTTTATAAATTGTTGTCGATCATGGTTAAAAGTGACTTAGAATACTTAAGATTGCCCGCTGAGTGGCAATCTCACCTTCAATGGCCATATAAGTACATATAGCATGTTTTAGTTTGGAGAAAAATTTAAATTAATTTTTTTTAATGCTTAATTGCAAACTAAATCATGCTAAGTCTACTTAAAACATTTAAAAAGTGAAGTTTTTTAAACTTTTGATTTAGTTCGATTGCTAGAAACATTTTACAGAATCTAAGTTAATACACGATGAATTCAGAAATAATACTCCGAGCATAACATGCTATGACGACTTAGCATGTTTTAGAATGGGATCGTTGATATATAAAAATCTCTTTTCATATATTTTTGTTACAATGAAATATGACTTTTGCTTGATATTTAAATAGAATTGTTGAAATAGCCTCCAAATGTCAAATAAACATACTTCATTACTTCTTATATTATACTAAAAAATTAGATACTCTTATTAGGTTATTTATTTAGCCTCTGCCTAAAATTTTTATATAAATAAGTAGTAATTTAAGCTCTAAGCGGATCTACATTTCTTAGATATATCAGTTAAAGTTTACTTGTAAGTCTTCTGCATTGAAAGACTTGGTTTTATTTTCTAGATTTTTCAGATTCCGTTTTGAAAGATTTACTGCATAATTCCATACAGTTTGACTCTTGATATCCCGCTTCAGGTACTTTTCTGCACTAAAAGAGTTAACATGTTGCTCAAAAATGTTACCTCCCAAATTTTACATAACAAAGCTGAACACTTCTACCCCGAATGCCAACCGATTCATTACTTCATCACAGGAAACGTTAAAAGAGATTTAAATCAGTAAGACTTCTTTACTTGTATATGTTCAAAGATTTTAGAATCAGTCATTCCAATTGCGTTATTTTGGAATAAGTTTAATTTTGTTATGCAGTGTAATGCAGTAAATTAATTTTAGTACATACCTGGCGTATACTTAATTTCAAATAATTAAATATCACTTATACGTACAACCAATTAATTAATGTTGTAAACTTGCATAGAGAAATCTGCAAATTTTTTATGGTGTGGTTGAAATTTTAAGGATACAAATTTAATATATGGCACACTAAATCATAAAGAGTCACAGCTCAAAAAATTGCAGATGCTGAGCAGTTGCAAACAACTGTTGATACTGTACAAATGACGCTAATATGTGACATAAAAACAATCATAATGGTATTTTATATTCATCAAGCAGACTGTATTGCAAAAGAAATTGTTGAGGACGTTATAGATTTCTTCAATTAACTGGTTTATTATAAAGCACAAGCTCTTTTATACTTTTGAGTTGTGACTCTTTACGATTTAGTGTGCGATATATGTATATTTGGAATTTTCAAAACAAAGCATGTCGCCGCATGCAGTCGTAAAGTGAAGTAAAGATTTAGGGCAACAACCTATTTTTAGATTGCAGCAAAAAGCTGTTTAAATGAAAAAAAATTTATAGAAAAAATAAACATTTTGTAGCTCATTTGTGGTGTTAAATAAGAAACAAATTTCTTAGTCGGTGGTTATTTAAACAAGCAAAATTGTCACATATAAGAATCAGAGAACCCAGATGCGGTTGTAGAAACGACTTTACAATAGAATAAAATAGAAATATAATTTGGAAATTTTCCCAAAAAAATTTTTCCTAACTGTTAAGCTGTTAACTTCACTATCTCATGTTTCGTGAACGACTTTGATTCGATTTTGAATCAATTTGTTTTAAAGTATTGACAAATTAAAATATAAATATGTTACCATAGTTTTCCAAATTGCTTAACTTTTTCTTTATTAATTTCTTAAATTTAATTAAAGCAATTACTGCAAATTTATTAACACAAATTTCTTTTTTTACGATTTTTATTAGAAAAAAAATTAACATTTGTTAACGCACAAATAACCTTAAATTATTATTTCACTTGTTAAGTTAAATATTTTCTTATTAAAAATATATTGAAATTTATTATTGAGGGGTTTAGCTGGATTCTAATGCATATTATCAGGAAACTTTTACCCAAATATTTATTAGAACAACTAGAGTTAATGTGTTAAACTTTCATTTAAAAAAATTATTTATTTTTATTTCTTTAAACTTCTTGTTTATTGTGAAAAAAAAAACTTTATTCAAACATTCAATTATGCTATACGTGTCATATTGTCTTGCTGCCGTTGTCCTGTCTGTCACTAGAAACAACTTGACAATCATAAATAATTACTTGGCAATGGTGCATTTAAGGCGTGTAAAAATGCAGCAATAGAGCAACACATCAGCACAAATATATGTATATATAAAAGAAAAAACTATTTGAAAAGGGGAGAAGACTAGGAGTGTATTTGAATTGCAATTTATGCACGTATTAGAAGGTAAAGTGCTAACTGAATAGAGCTAAGGAAAGTAGTTGCACCGAAAGCAAATGCTTTAAGTTGCAAGGGCGTTTAGAAATGTAAGTTAGCAATAAAATCCAAAGTGAAAGCTATAGCAAGAGTTTATGAAGATTCCAGTTGAACTTTATATAGGGAAACTATAAAATAAGTCTCAAAGAAGTAGATTTTCTATATAAAATATCTTTTTTTTTCAATTAAAATTAATAAAATATATTTCTAAAAATCAGCAACTTTCATTAAGAAGAAATCTTTAAATATCAATTTAAAATTTAATTGTGACAATGAATCTTTTTATGTTCAATTGAACTATTTTTTTTTATTTGTGTAATTATTTAATTTAGTTATTATCGACCTTTTTTATTTTCTATGATTTTGATGTTATTTGGTTTTTTCCAAAAATTCAGGCTTTCAAGGTCATTTTAAATTATATATTTAAATAAATAAAATATTACTCATTAAATATTTATATATTCCATCCTACGTTTCGTTGGTCTTTTTCCAACTTCTTCAGGGATGATTCTTTATTAAAATCTGGCAACCATATAAGTATAAATAAAAGCAAAAAATTAAGGTCATATTGAACAACAATAAACATCAGTCTTTTTCATTACACTTACATTTAATCTTTAAAATATCCACATAATTTAAAACATATATTTTTTTAGAGTTTTTAACCCCCGAACAAAAAAAGGGGTGTTATAAGTGTGTAATGTTTGTCTGTGTATCTGTGTATCTCTGTATCTGTGTGTCTGTCCGTGTCCACGTACAGCCCAAACGGCTGGACCGATTTCGATTTAGTTTTCTCTGTTGGAAAGGTGACTTAATCGAGATGGTTTTTAAATATGTTTGAAGAAAATCGGTCCAGCCGTTTAGAAGATGTCACATCTTTTCTAGATAATTCGGGGGTTTTTAAAATTTTTAATTTTTGTTATTTTTTGTGAATGACAGGAAAAAGAAAAAAAAATTATATATAAAAAAACCAAAAAAAATTTGAAATATTCTGAAGGAGTAAGCCGAAGTTTAACGAAATATCGAACTAAAAAGTATAAATATAAAAAGACCTAAAGCTGGAAAAAGTAGTTTAATTGTACATATAAAAAGAGGTCGAAAAATTTGATAATAAATTTTTTTAAGTAAAATATTAAAATGTTCGTTGATTTAATTAAAAAAAAAAATATTTGATTCAATTAAATTTTTAATGGATTATCTGTATATTTTTCAATTCAAAGTTTTAATACATAAATTAAGTATTGTGAATCTATTCCAAAATTCCTTTTTCCAAAAACAGTGACTTTAGGCAAAACCTTAAAAATATACAAACATACAATTTTTAAAATCACTAGCTGAAACTTTTCAATTTAATTAAAATAATTTTTTATGAAATACCATGAGCGCCACAAAACTTAACAACATGCAGGAATTTAACCAGATCGAGCTTAACCAAATTAAACGTTTCTTTTAATATTAAAATTTTTGGCATGTGCATTTCTTTATTTGCGTTTAAATGAAAGATATAATACAATCATTTAACGTACATACATATGTCCAAAAAAAAATTTTAAATACATACATAAATACATACATACATATGTATTTCAGACGTTCTCTTTTTTTTTGCATATCAAACATTCACATTAAAAAAAATAATGTTTGCCTTGGCTGTTTAAATGCATCAGACAGACAGCGGGAATGACAACGACTGTGGCAATGTGAATGATGAATATGACATTATTTTTCGTTAGTCCTTGTTGCTCACATAAAATTTTCACAGAATCTACTGAGGCATTTTGTTTTGTCTTCATTTTGCTTTTAAATTAACAAAATGTGCTACATGTTGTGCTTGTGTGCAGATTTAATATTTGTATTGAGCAAATATTGTGAAAACAAAGATCGAGCAGCAAGAGAGAAAAATTAATTGAGATGAAAAAAAAAAAATGTTTGTATTAAATAAACGTTTGAAATGTGTGCTTTTTGATATGTGCTAAGGAAATTTTTTTTATTTGTCCTACTGCTATATTTAATTAAGTTTGATGCACTTTTTCCGTAGGCGTATTTTTTTTAACAGGTATTGCATTTTGGTTTTTAAAAGTTTTAATTTTTTTTAGCAATGCACTCACTATGCGTTCAATATTCAGTTTTGTTTAATTTTTTTCACAGTTTGACTCCTATGGCTGAAGTAGCTTTAACCTTCAAATTACTATCAAAAAAACTTAAGCTAGTTGCCCTCGTGCGTGGTTTTTCACACATATGCAATATCTATATATTTTGTTGTAACGCCATAGTTCTCTTGCAATCAAGGTCAGCATTTATATAATATTAAACATTACAGCTCATCGTATGGTGTATATAGGTCTTACATTTTGATTTCTCGCTATAACATATGTGACATCGGGATTTTCCTTTGATTATAAAAGGAATAGTCTTTTGCTTTTTTGAAGGAATTTAAAAAGATTGTGATGAGTTTTGAATGCTTCAGAAGCTTTACGAACCAGGGAAATTTATGATGGACTATTCAGCCGCTAGGTTTATCCATTAAATTTGATTGGCCTATAGCAGAAAGCAAAGACACTGCTTATTGAGGTCTTGGTAAGCCTTCTCGTATTGTCATGCAAGGCATTGCCAGCGATATACCAAGCTCACGCAGAAAAATTCGACGTACAATTGGCTTATTTCTTTTATAATTTGGATTTATATCTTTAAATATAATAAGCACATTTAAGGCTGAAATGTCAATTATATTTGAGAAAATAGTATTTGGTTTTCTTTTTGAGCTATAGCAAGATAACATTTTGTCCACTGTATCCACACGTATAGAATATTTATTCTAGTACCTGCCATTGTTAGCCCTTGAGACAAAAACTTTTGGTAGGATGAAAAAAAATTTTATGCATTGTTATGTTATGTCCCTTCAGTCCGTTTTCAGATAAAATACTTGTACTAATATGCTTTCCCAGATACGGCTGAATTTTTCAAACGTCTACGTTTCATAGCAAACAAAAAACCAAAATTGAATGCCATATTTTTCAGGTTTGGACGAGATATATTGTCTAAAGTTGCATCTTCCATCAATTCCAAACAACTTTTCAACAGCTGTAACAAACTAAGATGGATTGAAATAATGGTGCAACAAGTCTGCCCATTTATCAAAAATCTCACGAGTTGGAGAAAATTTGTCAATAGAGCTTGATTCCTTGATTGTTAGGTGACTCATGTACTGAAATGTTTTTTTTTTGACATTCAAGCTCTAAATATGGGACATCCATAGTCACCATCAAACAAATCCAACATTGTTTCATTCTTTGATATTGCAATTTGAAGCTTGTGTCTATTTTATGCAAGCATTCTTAAAACATACATTGCATGCAATTAGTAACAATATAAAAAATATTTACAAGTGCCAAACGAAAATGTTCTACATAGGAGCTTAAGTAAGTTTTGAAATGTTTCGTTTTTAAATAATATTTTTTTTATCAAAAAATATTTTTTCCGTGCTAAGTTGATATTATAAACAAAGTCAAGAAATTTCATTAATATACTCCAAAAATTTTTTCCGATATCGTACAAAAATGATTCATTTTGTGCGATTTTCCACACAAGGGTGATTTAAAGGTTAAAAATATATGCAAGTTGGCAACACGGTTTAAATATCTGCTGACAATTACAATTTTTTAAATTAAATATTCAAGCTGTTAACTGATGACAAATTTTAAAGGGGAAACTCTCATTGTCATAACTAAAAGTTTTCTCAAGCTCTCAATCAACTCGTCTTAAGCTTTTTTGGTGAAAATTCTTAAAAAATAATTGTACTTTCATATAAATTGTCTACACAAGTTGACCGTTTGTGTTACCAAAACAGTGAGTTATGGCACAAGTGTTCAACAGAAATTTCATACTTCACATTTTTATTTAACTTCAAAAATTTTATTCTTAATTTTCTTTAAAATTGTTTGGTGCGTTGATAAGAAACAAGTTGTTAAATCTAGTTAAGCTGGCAACACGGAATACATAATGATTGGTTTTACTTATTTTCAATCACTCTCATGCGTATGAGCAATGTTGTTGCATATCAAATAGTTCTATATTAATCATACGCCATGAATGACTAAAAATTATTTTTTTGAGCATCAACTAATCCATAAGTTAATTAAAAACAAAAATTTAATCAATAACAAAAAAAAAAAATCAAATGCTTACGCAAAAGCAAATAATATAAAATATTATGCTAGCTTTATTAAAACCATCAGAAAGTAGTTTTTTTTCAAAAGCTGGAAAAATATCGTGAAACTGGAATGTGGAATAAATAAAAGTAAATTATATTTCGTCAACACTTCGGAGTGTTTTTGTTATTTGAATGAGTTTGAATCAAAATTACTCCGTAAATGTGGTGACAATGTTCTTAGAATAAAGCTAAGAATCTTCTTCCGGAAATATATTTTTGATTGAAAATAAAGCTTAGAATCTTCTTCGCGAAAAAATCTTGGACCACGCAATCTGTATGGAATAGTGCCGAGTCTACTTAAATAAAGTAATTACTCGTAATTGTAGCTTACTACTTGTATAAGCAAAATTCTATTTGAAATCTTTGCATGCTAAATGTGTTGTTTTGAATCTAAGCTCCCTTTGTTGAAAAAGTAAGTGCCGCCAACATTGCTCTAACAAATCCAGTTTTTGATTTTTTTTGCACTTTAACTACGTCATAACTTTCAATTAGTTTCAGGTATGTAAATACTTTGAAATTATAATTAATGAAATTTTCACGCTGGCAAATAATGTGGAAGTATTTTAGTAACTTGTGTCTTTTGCTAGGTATCTAGCCTCTATGGCAGGAAGAGAGAAAACGTCATTCGATGTCGATCGATATATTCGGTCATGTTCTGTTAACCGAGTGCGAGTAAGTTACTCATTTTCCAAAAATATATAATGACCTTATTCATGTGTTTTAAATCATACATACTAAATTAATTTCAGATATGATATACATATTAAGATCTAAATAACAAAAATTAAAAATTTTAAAAACTCCCGACATATCATATCAAAAGATGTGATATCTTCTAAGCGCATGGACCGATTTTCTTCAAACATCGCTAAGAACCTTGTCGATTAAATCACCTTTCAAACAGAAAAAAACTAAATAAAAATCGGTCCAGCCGTTTGGGCTGTACGTAGACACGGACAGACACACAGATACACAGACACACTCTATAAACTTATAACAACCTTTTTTTGGGCGGGGGTTAAAAAATAGAAAACTACAAAAAGGTCTGGAAAGAAAATTGGATTTAATTTTTCTAAATCGAGCCGAACAGGGAAATTTTTTCTTAACTTCAGTAACCAGGGCTGGCAGATAGTTTTTCCGTCAAACCCATATTTAAAAAAAATATTCCCTCAAAAAATCTCTTATGAAAAGAAAGAGTCTTAAAAAAATTTCTTAAAAAAATGTGTTTGTCATATGGTAGACATATCGCACTTGTTCTTTTAAGTGGGGCCAACTCAAACCGTTGAAATTTTCACTTTTTGCAAGAAAACGATATATAGGGGCCATATCCACCTATTGTAAAAATCTTGCATAAGTTTCTTTATACTTTCGTAAAAAAAATCAGTTGTATCTTCTTAAAGTTGTACCTCTTCTGAGGAATAAGTTTGAGACACTATGAAATAAGTCCCAAAACACCCAAAATAAAAAAATAAATAAGGCCCAATTAAATTTTTATTACTAATTTTGTTAGTTTTTATTTTATCTTGAATTTGAAGTGTTTGTTATTTCATTGGAGTTCATTTATTTTTTTTTGTTTTTTTTTTCTTAATTCGGTCGTTTTTTCACAAATTTCCTATAAAGCCTTATATATATTTTTTTGGATTTTAATTAATTGGGCATTATTTCATTTCTTAGTTGGCAGTTGTTTCCTTCGGCCTTTTCTCATAGCGCCCAAGTTCGATATGCAATCAGTAATTTATTTCAAAACGTCATTAATTGATTAACGTTCAAATCTATACCATAGCAACTAGAAAACTTTATATTATACAGAATTTTAGAGTTAAAATTGTTAATCATGTCTTGCTGTAGCTTAAACACTTGATAGGAGACTTGATTTATATTTTAATAAAACCTTCAAGAATTAATTACCAAATGTTCCACACATGTATTGCTTGTTAAGATTGGAAGCATATTAACAGTGAGATCGAATTTCTGCTAGTCTACCATGTCAACTATATCATTGAAATTAAAATTCTTTAGACAAAATTCCGCCTGGATTTTGTTAAACTCTTGGCTCATCATTTCAAAAACTTATCCGTGAAATTAATTTTTTTGCGACTTTATTCCTGCAGTACTTGGATACATCTCGTAATAAATCAATTTCAATTGCTTATATGCTGACAATGTTAACAAACAGTTAATGAAAAAAAGTATGTAAAAAAATCAATTTTATAAAAACGACCTCGAACTCAACAAACATAAGAAAATAATAAATTAAATTAAAATAATAATTCAGTAATAAGGATACAAAATTTCAAAACTAAAATACAGTCAGTCTATCACTAACAAAACTTAAAATATAAGGTATTGTTTTAAGCGATTTTTGTTTTCTCCAACTTTTTCCAATTTCTTTTAAATTCTTTTCAAGAATATTAAAATAAAGCCCACAAAATGCTTAAATGAATAAGTGATTTACTAAACCATAATAATGCTTTTTAAACAAAATGTAATACACTAAAAATAATTAATAGCTAACCAACATTTGATTTCAAATATAATAAATAGATTTTATTTATACAAACCAATATAAATTCAGCTTTCAATTAGAGTAAAGCTAATTAAAAATTGATTTTAATTTCACTTTACAAAATAACTTTTTAACAAGAAAACTTTCTAGACTTTAAACATGCAAACAAATATTATTTCCTTGAACCAAAAATTATACTTTATCAGATTTAAATTTTATTTTACTTCAAACATAACACAAAAAACATGAGAGTAAGTGTATAAAATTAATTGTTTTTTACTCTTTACAAATACTTTAACAATGTTGCCTAATCCTTTTTCTTTCCCTTTGAAAGGGTTAAGGATAATAATTGCAAGCACTTGTTTATTTTCATCAGCCTTATCGATATTAATAAAAATTATAATCATTACGAAATGGAAAATTAAGCCAACAAAATAGAAACTTTTCTACCGCCTTAAGGAATTTTATCGCCTAGAAGAATAAAATGGAAATACTCGTATCAAAAAGAGTTGGAGAGGAGAGTTAAAACAAATAACAACTTGAGTGGAAATTTACTTTGAATTGTTTTTCTTCGTATTTCAAAGAACAAAAGAAGCTTGAAGCAAGGGATGAGTTAAGAGAATAATGAAGTCAAATAAGCTGAATTGCAAAAAAACAGAGGACCATTAACCGGAAGGAAATGTAATGTTTAAACAAAAGCTTTTTTTTTGCATATTTTATTTGTTGTCTAAAGAATTTCTTTAGAGTTTAAGGGTGAAGAAAAATTAAATGCTTTTGAAGACTTTTGTTTAAAGGTCTGGGCATAAATTTATATCATGCTTATTATAATAATTGTGCAATAAACGATGCTATATGTATGTTTATATAAAATAAAATTGTTTCCGTTAATAAAATATCCGCTTCCGTTTAAAAAATATAGTTTTAATTCGTATTGCTAGTTGTGTGATTTATTTCAAACTCAATTAAAATTATTATTGCCGTAAATATTGTTAAGAAATAGAAGGAGAATAGCCTTAACATTATTTAGTTTTTACTTTTTTCGATTGATATTTAGTGAAAATACTGTAATTATTTTATTAATACAATTTTCCAGATTTATAAGACGATCTTGGGAAAACCAGAATTTTTTCACAATTAAAGATAAAAACTACACACACTCTATTTTTTATTTTGTATTTTCGCTTGGAGTATAGACTTTATATTCATTTATTCTATTGTTTATTGCCTTTGTAGCATTTATAATGGCAAGTATACACGATACTACAAATCGTACGATAAATCGTACAAGTATGAAATTAGTAACGTGTATCATGCTGTCGTACTTATGAAGTATACTTTGTAGTATGAAAATCAGAAATTTTTGATTTCTGTGGGCGGAGCTTCGCTAAGTACGATAATAAGTCTTGTGTATCATGCTGTTGTACAGCGAAATTAGTTTTATGAGGAGCTGATTTAAAAAAGGCAGTGTTTCTGCAGCTCAATTTTAAAATTAGCTTTATGTAGCGGATATTTTAATTAAAAAAAGAACATAAAACATTATTATAACCATTATTATAACCATTCTGTACAACATGCTCCTTTTGTTTTAGCATTATTTTTTTTATTCTTTTCAACTGCAGTTCACTTATTATTAATAAATCCACCACATTATTCATCAATCCACGTGTGTATTGCCTTAACAATTTTCTTTCAAACGAATTAGTATGATTTGTAGTAAAGTGTATCTGAAAACCCGTACTACAACTCATACTACGCAAAGTACGGAATTAAGTATCGTGTATACCCTGCATAAGCCAGACCATGTTTCACACACTTCAGTAAATTTAATTGAACCAAAACGAAAAACTTTATTTTCATTTGATGAAAGCTGATCTCCGCTGAAGCGGAAAATCTCATAAATCCATTATGTTTTTCAAGCATACATTTTTAATGCAAAACTCATTATTTCCATAAGGAAAAATGAGAATCGAAAAATATAAAGTAACATTGTACCCTACACTACAGCCCTAATTCTGTTCGACGATTGTATCGTCTTGTCTATGGACGAAAAAAGCCATAGTAGTGATTCTTTACAAGAAATATTATTGATTGTCTATGCTAAAAGGTTCGTGTATTTGCTTTATGATTTTACTCCAAACATTATATCCACACAGAAAAAACACTGCTTACTAAATACCTCATAAAATAGAACAAAACTAATAAGAAATCTCTATGGTTTTTTTTTCAATAAGGAAATCTTATTAATTTCATAGGGAAACCTTTTTGAAAAAATCAAGAAGAAATCTTCTTGTTTTTATTAGGTTATCTTATTGATTTTTTCACTAAGATTTTTTTCTTGTTTTTATTAGGCGACCTCATAAAAAATAAAAAAATTCCGTCTTTATTCTCTGTAGTTATGTATTTTCATTTAAATTCTACACATATGTATGTATGTATGTAGTGTATTGTAGATGTTATTTATTTATACATACATATATACACATACATTTTGTTATATTCTTAACTAACTTACTCACCAAGTATTGAACCAGCAAACTTCTGACATATTGGATAGACAAGCACTCTAACCAATATGCTAAGAAGCAGTCTGAAGAACCATTGAAACAATTGAGCTTATACAAAAACGAAAACTATCATGAAAAAAATTGTCTGTATGTCTATTTATAGATATGAAATAACAAGACACCTCATAAGATCAAGAATATTTCCTTAATAAAAACATCAATAAGATGTCAATAATAAAATCAAGAAGAAACCCTTTTTAAAAAAATTAATAAGGCAACCTAATAAAATCAATAAGAAATCCCTAGTTTACAATTTATAAGAAAACCTAATAGAATCAAGAAGTTTTTCTCTATGGATTGTTTTTTTTTTTGGTGCCAAAAATAACGGAAATTGAGTAAAAAAAAGTTGTGAATAATAAGATTTCTTCTTGATTTTATGTGGTTTTATTCTTAATAAAATTAGTAAGATTTACCACGTAAAAACAATAAGGAATCTCAATGAGAAAATCTTTGCTTCTTTCTTCTGGGATACCGCTTAGCCTAAAAACGTTTCATAGAGAAAATCTTCTTGATTCTATGAGGCAGTTTTTTCTCTATGCAACACAAATTTTTTCATATATTTTTCAAACTACTGTACTTTAATTGAATTTTTATGTTTTTAAAACATGGCAATAATATTTATATATTTTATTATCAAGGACAACAAAAATTTTTGAAGAAAATATTTTAGAGAATTCAAAAACAAGAACTCAAAATTATTTTCAAAGAAAAACGTCCTAAGTCTTCTTACTGAATTGGGGCATAAGTCCTTTTTAGTTTTTAATAAAATATATATAGACACAAATTTACTTATCGTTAAAAATCAGCTTCGGAAACAGAGAGCATTCGTACTGATATTTTTATTAAATTAAATTTACTTTGGTTTTACGTTTACCTGACTAACTATAATTTTTCTCACAAAATTTAAGTATAATAAATAATAAATATTTATTCAAAAAGTGAACTCAAGCTCAAATACTCAGCAAACATATAAATATCAAACGAGGTCGAGAAGAAGATAGATATAAAATATAAAATACTTGAATTTTGTGAGAAAAGTGATAGTCAGATGAACCTAAAACCTAAAGAGTGAAATCAGGCTCAAATACTTAGCAGAAACATATTTTATATATTATTTATTTAAATATGCATTAAACACATTCAGCACAGCAAGCTACCGGCTACCAAATGTCAAGGATATGAGTAGTATACACATGTTTATATGAGAATGATTCTTTTGAAGACAGCAAGGCAACAGGGCGACAGGTTGTTGTCTATGCTGATTGATAATATCGTTGTACAATGAGCAAATGCAGTGTTCCCAGTACAATACAAAATCTTGAATGAATGATATCGTACAATTATTACATATTATTTACCAGAAGCAATATCAAAAAATTTATGTAAAGAATAAATGGATTTATTTTTGTACGTTTACGTGAACTAAAAACATTTTAAAAGATTAATTAATTTTTATAAATGCAAAATATATAAAAGTGGCAATACCGAACTATGTATTTGTAATTAAGTATCAGGTGCAGATGGTGCTGCTGCCGTCTTCAAAATAATTAAGTAGCTGGTTACAAGGCGACAAATACTGCTAGTGGCATTTGAAGTCGTGTGTTCGTGTAGCCTGCTGTGGTGAATGTGTTTAATGAAATATTCTGCATTATATTTACATATTTTCCTTGCAAAATTATGATTTTTAACAAATTCCAAGAAAAAGTAGAAGTTTTATAATTTTGTTACCATTTTTTTTGGATAAAAAAAAACTATCTGTTAACTCTTTTGCATTCCAGTAATGATGTTTTGACTTTCGACTATCTGATTCAATATACTTTTTCTCCCCACCTCCTGCAAATACTAAAATTTTTTTCTATAATTCATATTATGGCTGGTAGTATATACTTTACGAATCCTTTGAATTAGTAAATGGTATATCTACATAAAGTACAGAAGGAACCCGATTGTAATTTTCTGCTAAATTTTGCTTAAAATAATTTTCTAATATTTAACGCAGGTCTGTCATTTGTTTTTGTTAACATATCTCTATTAAAAATTATGGTTTAGCTTCACGGATATGCATATGAAAATAATGTTATAAATGTAATAAAATTTTACATTACAATATTAAAAAAGCAGTTTCCATTTTGTCACAAAATTTAGGACATATTTATTATTCTAATGTAGGGTAGCTGCAACAATTTGCCTTCATTTGTGGTATACATATATGGAATTTTTAAATTCCTTGGCATAACGCACAATAACAAAAATATAGACAAATAAAAACAATTTACATCAAACTAAATCAATCCCACCAAACTTTAACAACATCCTTGTCTATCATGTTGTATTCATAAACTCCATTATCCATTTGCAAAGTTCGCTTTCCATTTTGAAAATTTTTATATGTTTGTTTGAACACAAACTTGGTAAAAATATTCTCTCTGTAGAGTTAAAGACTCTAAAAGTTATTTGGCTTTTTGCCAGCACAAAAGCTGAACAAAAAAATTAATAATAAAAGGCTTAAAATGCAAAATAAACTCATATCCAAGCAAATAAAATTCAATGCCGACTTCATATGGAAAAAATATTTTCAGCATAAGATATACATACATACATAGATCCTTACATGCATATGTATGCTTAAGCACTTGTCTTTTATCAAATTCTATTTTAATCTTTGGAAAGAAAAATTTTGTTGTAAAACATTTCAAATTCAATTGAAATATTCATATGAATGAAAATAAAGTCGTCAATCAATATAAACTTATGTGTGTATGTCTCTATGTATGGAACATATGAAAAGATTATGTGAAGGGAAAGTGACCATTTTAGTTGCATCATTTGATGACATTTTAAATGAGTTTAAAAAAAAGTTTATCTTTATTTAATTTGATTTTACTCCATATTTCTGTACTTTTTTAACTGATTTAATAAACATTATTTATTCTGAGAGCGAAAATCTCCAATATGGTACCATTGCCTCGATCCTGGTATTTCCCCCAGTTAAAGTCTAGTTTAAATATTCTTCTCTTCTTAAAAAAAAATAATTCCTAATAAAAAATTTTTTTTGGAAATAATTTTTCTTTTCGAAAGCTTTTTGAACGAAACGAAATAAAATCAAACAATTTTAGTTTAGTTTTTTTCGTACTCTGCTTTTAATTACAAAACAATCAAAACAAAAATAAATTTATAACTGTAATAGTGTCGATTATTTTTGTTACAAAAATCACGTCCCGACTCCTGTGTGGTGAAATAAATAGCATAGCTATAAAAATGTCCGGCAAGCAATATCTCAAATATAAATATGCCAGACACGAGCTTATTGGCCGCTTATACGAGCAGCAGTGCTACGAGTTGTGCACATAACCAACATATTGTCACCTGAAATGCAAACGGACGTAACTACACAAAAATTCGAAATCGAGTTTTTGATTTATTATGGTTCATTTTATCAAACTACATGCTCACGCAAATATTTAGACCTCTGCGATCAAAATCAATGACTTTGTTAAAGAAATTTAAATGAACGTAATTACGAATGCATCAATTTTTTATTGCAAGGAAAGTAACTAACAAAAAAGCTTAAATATATATATATAAAAGGAAATAAATGGTTAAAACATATAAGTATCAATACTACAAGTAAATTGCGAAGAAAATGTTCAAGAACACTTTATTATTATTGATTTTGCCGTTTGCATTTAAGGTGACGATATATCGATATGTATACAAGCTTTTATATATATATACACGTTCTGTATAGATTTTGTCATTTCGATGCTTTGAAAGAAAACATAGATGTTTTCTGATTGTTTAGGAGCAAAAACAAAATTTAATACAACTCTCATGTATGGGCCGGCGCTTCAAAGTCTATTCTGGGGCTGCTTGACCGTGTACAGGAGAAGGCGAAGAATCTCATCGGTGACATTAAGGCATCCAAATCTATTGATTCATTGGACCATCAATGCAATGTGGGGTGCATTTCCTTGTTCTATCGATACTACAACGGAATGTGTGCTAATGAAATTAAAGAACTGGTTCCTCAAACCCGCACATTTATACGCACAACACGTGCCTCATGCAGAGCATATACCTTTGTGGTCGATTGTTCAATAAATCGAACTCAGCTTTACAGAGATAATTCCTTTTTTTAGTCGCACTGTTCGTATGTGGAATCAACTACCTGCGGAAGTCTTTACTTTCTGTCACTAACAGCGTGAGAAGGTTTAAATCGAATGTCCTAGTGTCCGTGGACATTCGATTTAAACCTTCCCTCTACCCTCCTCTCATATAACCTGTTTTCCTAGTTCAAGTAGAATGCATTGCATGAGTAAGTGCTATGGTCTGAGTGCTGGTCGTATTAGAAAAACATGGGATTATATCGATGTTTGTTCGACACAATCTATGGAGTGTTTTTAAACCATAAATTTTTTTTTGTCCATCCTTACTATGAAGGCTAAACTTCGTACAGTATTACATATGTATATAGTGTCCATATAGAATCCTTTGTGTACGAGCCAAAATTGCACTTTACAGAAATTTTTAAGTCTCCAATTAAATTCTAAAATAATTTAGTCATAAAGTCTCTAAAAATCTCATTTTCTTATATAACTTAAAGTAAAGTATCTAAGAAAATGAGAAACTTGTAGTAGGACTACCAGCTAAAATAGCACTTTTTAAAATATATTCCTTATAGTCCTTAAAGCTCCTTAAAAAATAGACTTTTCAAAATATTCAGCCTTTAAAAAAAAAGTTGTGCTGACGTCTACATTTTCCGCTTACAAAATTTAATTTTAACAGCTTTTATCGTTTTATTTTATTTAGCCTTTAGTTTTTTTTTTGCGTTTTTCGATTTAAGTTTGTCTGTTTTTCAATCATAAGAGCTTAACGCCTTTCGATTTTTTTTTAAATCTAGTATATAAATATCTGATTGTGTGTGTAGCTCTTTTTTATTTTTCAAAATAAAACTCCAATAGATATAAAAAACAATTTAGTTTAGTTTTTTTTTTCTCGCCCATTTCTTTCGTATATTTTTTATGAGCCAACGACGCGACTGGAAAGCAAATAAAAACTTAAAATTGTTGTTTCCTTTCGGTTGCTTTTTGTATTTGAAAAAAAAAAGAAAGCAGCATAAATAAAAATGGTTCGTTTCCACTTAATAAAATACGGATTTATAACGTGTTGAAATAATAAATTTTTTTTAATGATAAAGAACAATATTTGAATTTTGCTTCAACATGATGCCTTTTTGCAGGAAGATTTATTACAAGTTTGGGCCAAGTAAAAGAAAATTTAATGGGGTACGAGTAGTATTCAATTTTAAATATAACTGTTTGTAAGAACTTCAAAAAGTCTGGTAGGATATTGTAGAAAAGGATATTAATAAGTGAGTATTATATCGTTACCTTAATAAAGAAAGGCCTCATTATTTTTTTGAAGTCTAGTTTTTTTGGTATATTTCGATAAAAGAACAGCTAATGTAGTGAAAAATGCAAAAATCTCTCCTTTCAAAAAAATAATGAGTTAGGGCCTTTTTATATTAAGGCAACGATATATGCTTTAAGAATTAATTTAGTTTTATCACGAGGAACATAAAGTTGTGTGTATGCAGGATTATTATTCATTTGCAAATATATAAAATAGTAAAACAATTTTTTAATATATTAAAAATGCTTTACAATTTTAATACAGGGTGTTTTTTTAGAGGTATAGAACTTCGAATTGAAATAAAACACAAGAAAATCGTTTTAATGACCATCAATTTGGCTTTATTGGAAGGATAATTTTATGCCATTAATGTTTAAATATGATTTCGGGCATGTGGCCGCCGCGGCTGGCTCGAATAAAGCCAATTCTACAGGTCCAATTTTCAACCACTTTTTCGAGCATATGGGGCCGTATGTTGGCAATAACGCCACGAATGTTGGCTTCCAAGTCCCCTAACGTTTCTGGTTTGTTCGCGTAGACGAGCGACTTCACATATCCCCAAAGAAAATAATCCAATGGTGTCAAATCACACGATCTTGGTGGCCAATTAACAGGTCCATTCCGCGAAATTATGCGCTCATCGAATGTTTCCTTCAATAAATCGATTGTGACGTGCGCTGTGTGGCATGTAGCGCCGTCTTGTTGGAACCACAACTCATCCACATTCAAAATCTTCAAAATCTTCCATAAAGTTGATGGACAAAGCTCCAATTGCTGTGCACGGTGGCGAATCGATTCATTCGGGTCCTCTTCAACACTTTGCTCTACAGCGGCAATTGTTTCTTCGGTGCGCACTGTTCGACATCTCTGCGGATGCGTATTATCACATAGAGTAAACGTAGTGCAAAAACGATCCATGGTTAACCGAATTAATTGCTCTGAGGGACGATTATGTCGACCATAAAATGGACGGAGCTTGCGGTAAACTTCGCGAACTGAACCATTATTTTCGAAATAAATTTGCACGATTTGCAAGCGTTGTTCTTTTTTCAACCTGTTCATTATGAAATGGCAAACCAAAATAAATATTAATCACTTGACAGCTGACAAAATGGCCGCCAGTTAAAAAAGTGATGCCAACTTAAAGTTCTATACCTCAATAAAAAACACCCATTATAATTGGGGTATTCAAATGATAGTCATAAAGCTCATATTGCCATAATGTTTTAAATTATTTTCATATAATTGTTTTTGCTTTTGTTTTTTATTTTTGAAACAAAAACTTTAAACATGATGACACTATGACGCTTGCGATTGTTGCTTGAATCCCCCAAATATAAGAGTTATTATTACACACGCCAGATTGTATTGTTTAAAGTTGTATTTTGAAAGACAATTTTAAATCAAATTTCTAAACATTTTATGCAAATGTTTTTTCAATGGACTTCATAAGGTATTTTTAAACCATGTAATATATATGTCTAACATTCTATTTAAGTAATCCCTTGACGTTAGGAATCTTGGCGTTTTAATATATTACAAAGGAAATCAGGATCCCCATAGTGAACGTCTTACACAAACAGGCTGTAAGTTTAATTTTCTTCCATAACATGGGTGCCCCTATGGCTAGGTGGTAGCGATGCTAGCCTCTGAGTCCAGAGGTCGTGGGTGTTTTCCGCAGACAAGCTAATCGCTTCACGGGTTTTGTTGTGTTTGTTAAAAAATATAACAAAAAATTTTAAAACTTTTAACCTTTTAAGTTTTTCATAATATGTTCGTTTTATCTATCGAAAGGTACTCGTATTTAAAATAAAAATCTTTTAATTTCGTTTCCTTTTCTCTTGGCCAACATAATTAATTTTCTTACACACCGCGATTACGATGTTTTTAATTTCAGTTTCAAAAGGAATTAAAGATGCTGCTGTTCAACAAGAAAATTGTGAAGGAAAAAGTAATACATGTCTCCTTTTTTTATTTTTTTAACAGTTTTTAAATTTAAATATCTGTTTTTTTAGGAGAAGGGGAAAAAGTTTTAGAAACATCTGCCCAAAAAATATTTTTAAATAAACATGTTAAGACAAAGAAAAAGTTTATCTGCTGCTGTTCTATTTTTGGGATTATTCTTTAGACAAACATAATTTTATTTTATAAAAAATGTAAATTAATTGTTCTTTGCATAGATATAGAATTTCAAACATAATTTATCCATGTTTATGATTTCTGACAAACACATAGTAGAACGGAACAACTAGCTGTTTTCGAAGGCCACTACTCCTTCATCAGAAGCGAACTTTGTATTTGATCCACTGTGTGTGGTGTCAATTGATGTACAGTTCTGCTTTATATACTCAGCCATTATTCCAAATGGAATATGTGTATTTTTTGTTTTTTGTTTTAAGAAGTAACACTCAGGCAATTAGTGCCTACTACTATTACTAGGTGTTACCTTCTTTAGGAAAGAAGATAGATAGTGATAGAAAATACACAGAGAAAAAACTGCCTCATAGAATCAAGAAGATTTTCTCTATGAACCGTTTTTACGCTAAGAAGCAAAGATTTTTTCATAGAGATTCCTTATTGTTTCTATGTGGTAAATCTTATTAATTTTATCAAGAGGAAAACCACATAAAACCAAGAAGAAATCTTATTATTCACAACTTTTTTTTACTCAATTTCCGTTATTTTTGGTACCATAAAAACAATCCATAGAGAAAAAATTCTTGATTCTATTAGGTTTTCTTATAAATTGTAAGCTATAGAGATTTCTTATTGATTTTATTAAGTTGCCTTCTTGGTTTTTTTAAAAAGGTTTTCTTCTTGATTTTATTAGGTTGCCTCATTGATTTTTTCAATAAGGGTTTCTTCTTGATTGTAGTAGGTTCCTATATGAGTATGTGTAAAGCATCTTATAGATTTTTTTAATAAGAAAATCTTCTTGATTTTATGAGGTGTATTGTTATTTCATATCTATAAACAGACATAGAGACAATTTTTTTCAGGATCTTTTTAACTTTTGTATAAAAATGTTTGCACAATAATTTCAATGTTTATTCAGGCTGCTTCTTAGCATATTGGGTAGAGTGCTTGTCTATTAGGTAGAAGTTTGCTGGTTCAATACTTGGTGAGTAAGTTAGTTAAGAATATAACCTAATGTGTATGTATGTATGTATATATAAATAAATAACATCTACAATATACTACATATATACATATGTATATGGTATAGAATTTAAATGAAAATACATAAATACAGAGAATAAAGACGCAATTTTTTTTTATTGAAAAAATCAATAAGATAACCTCATAAAAACTACAAGATTTCTTCTCGATTTTTTCAAAAAGGTTTTCTCTATGAAATTAATAAGATTTTCTAATTGAAAAAACCATAGAGATTTCTTATTAATTTTGTTCTATTTTATGAGGTATTTAGTAGGCACTATTTTCTCTGTGTACAGATAGTTAAGTAAGAGATAGAGGAAATATTTATTCTTTTACAACTCAGCTTTTTTGAACGTTTTTAATAATGCAGTGTTGCAGCGCGTCTCTGATGTTAAATGAGGCATATTAATTTTGTGAACTTGTTTTCTTTAGCCATTTTATTGATTATTTTACTTCGCCGATGATTCTGCTACATAACGAAGGAGGGTGCTCTGATGTTATATTAGGATTAGTATCTGCTGAAGCCGGTATAGTTCAGTGACGAGTGACTATGTTTTCATCACATGAACTTTCCTACAACAACTGATACAAAGAGACACTAATGCACATCAGAAAAATGCGTGGTGTTGTTATTTAATGACTGTTGGATACCGGGGTTGAGCCCATGATCTTGCGGCTTTGTAGTCAACTTGCTAACTACTTCAGCCAACGCCACCATTCGTCTTCATTTTGATTGAGGGTAGGTGTGCAGAATAGGGTTTGAATATGTTTCCTTGCTCGTCTTGGTTTTTTAATTGTTATATATTTTTGTTGTAGCGGCAAATGTTATACATATTCTGTTAAAATCTCAGGTCCCTAGCTCTTGAGAAAATAGCCTGTAATATACAGACAGGCAGACAAACCTTTGGTGTACGAAACTGTAAAAATCACATATAAATAATTTAACAATACAAGAAAAAATAACGCTCAATGTTAAAAAGTAAATTTACTGTTAACTCAAAATAACAATTATTAGATTAAGCTGAAAAAACGCTTAAATGGCCACACTTTGTAGTACACACATACCCACACATCTAAGATAATCATTCTGTTATAAAACCCTCTACAGCACACTGGAAGTGAATGAATTAAAAATAAGTAGACAACAAGAAATAAAATTGCTTGTCAAAAGGTTGTTGCTATTAATGTTTATGGGTGGAAAATTAGTAACCAAGTTCCTTTTTCTCATGAGTCCCCTTAAGTCACACAATTTCTTCTTCAATACTTTCTTATTGTCTTCCGCCCATGAAACCATTGTGCCGGCCAATTGGGTCGCTTGGAGAATTTTTATATTAAAAAAATAAAAGAAATATGGTTTGTTATCACTTAATTTTTAATATAAAAAAAATTTATATAATGGAATAATTTTGCTGACCATAAATTTTGAAAGAAGTTAGTTGTTAAACCTTAAAAGTTTGTACAAAGTTTGTAAATAAATTTTTTTTGGATATGGCAATTACTTAAGTTAACTTTGGGGAATTATAAACAAAATTTTGTTTTTTCAAGGTTGTTTTATTATTTATTTATTTTTTTTTCATCAATTGTTCCTACTGCTAAGGGATTAAAATAAAAGTAATAGTCAAATGGAGATTAATTTAAAATTTGGTAGAATATTTCTGTACGCTTTATACGATGATGCTTATGATTGTTTTTATGATTAATATGTTTAAGGAAACAAATAGATAATCGCTTAGGGTTTTTTCTTAATAAAAATTTAGATATAATATAATATGTCTTATCTGGAGTACTGTCTATTAATTACTTTAATTTATTGCTCTTTTTCTAACGATTTATTTTTTTTCTTTTCAATACTTCGTATTGTCGTCCAGAATCACAAGTAAAGCCAATTACTGATAACTTATTATTATATATTAAACTGATCAGATGTTCAACGCGGGTAGGTTTGACCTCAAAGCGTGGAAAAACTGACCTTGGGCTTTTTACTAATAGGAAAGTCAAGGAATGGTTATTTTGGATAGTAATCTGACGTGGAGGCCCAATATAGAAGATATATTTAAAAAGGCCACCAATGCTCTATATACATGTAAAAAGATGCTGGGCAAGACATGGGGCCTTTCACCTACTCTTACGTATTGGACCCACACAGCGGTAGCTAGACCAATTCTACTCTACGGAACACTTGTATGGTGTAGTGCAACTGAGACAAAAGCATATCTGAAACAGTTTGAAAGTATCCAGGGACTAGCAGAGCTCTGCATCAACGAAGCTTTAAAAAGCACACCTATGGCAGTCTTAGACGTTATATTGGACCTTAAACCAACAAAAAAAAAAAAGAACTGCAATGAACGCGGCATGCAAATCCTTTATCCGACTCAGACCAACAGGACAGATGTCATACAGATAATTTGCTCACATTAAATTACTGGAAGACATGGAGTGTAGCTTGGACTACATCATTCCAATGATGAACTTTTTTTGTCAAAGCACATATCACTATAAATGAAGAAGGCTATCTGGAAAGTCTTAACAATACGAGGGCGGTTCGGAAACTTCTTAGCCTAGCACAAAAAGCGCGGTATAACCAGAAAAAAGTTAAGTGTTTTGGAAACTTCCATCTCTGCTATGAACACATGTTAAATTTTGTTTCGATCTGGCAACTCCTTCATATAGAAACAGGTGTTCACAAAAGACGCATCCGCGATTTTTTAACAATGGAAAAATTAGAAATGCGTGGTGCCATTAAATATTTACATAAAAAAGTTTTATCGGGACAAGAAATTCATAATGATATGGTGAATGTGTTAGGTGAAAGTGCTCCTTCATATGCAACAGTAAAAAATTGGGTTGCTGAATTTAAACGTGGTCGTAAAGGATGTTTTTTTTTAGAGGTATACCATTTCAAATTGAAATAAAACACAAGAAAATCGTTTTAATGTCCATCAATTTGGCTTTATTGGAAGGATAATTTTATGCCATTAATGTTTAAATATGCTTTCGGGCATGTGGCCGCCGCGGCTGGCTCGAATAAAGCCAATTCTACAGGTCCAATTTTCAACCACTTTTTCGAGCATATGGGGTCGTTTCATAACTGTTGATGAGACATGGATCCACCACTATACTCCAGAGACAAAAGAACAATCCAAACAATGGACTGAAGGTGGAGGAAGTGCCCCAAAGAAGGCAAAAACAATTCAATCGGCTGGTAAGGTTATGGCAACGGTTTTTTTGGGACTTCAGAGGTATTTTATTGATTGACTATCTGCAAAAGGGTAAAACAATAAATTCAGAGTACTATTGCAAACTTTTGGATCAATTAAATGTACAAATTCGAGAAAAACGTCCTGGCTTACAACACAAAAAAATAATTTTTCATCAAGACAACGCACCAGCGCACAAGAGTGTTTTAACAATGGCTAAAATCAACGAATTAAAGTACGAGTTGCTTGACCACCCACCTTATTCTCCTGATTTGGCTCCCAGTGACTTTTACCTGTTCCCAAATCTAAAAAAATTCCTTGCTGGCAAGCGTTTTACCTCAAATGAAGATGCAATTACAGTTGTAAACCACTATTTTGAAGACCTTGAGGAAAACTATTTTAATCAAGGGATAGAATTGCTAGAAAAGCGTTGGACTAAGTGTATTGAAGTTTCAGGATATTATATTGAAAAATAAAAATATTTTTGAAAAACTAACTATTCTCTTTCATTGATGGGCTAAGAAGTTTCCGAACCGCCCTCGTAGTTGTTCTAGTTTCAACATTTTCTCTGATGGTTCAAAGATGGATGGAGGGGTGGGAGCTCGGTATAGAGGAATCTTATAAACTTCCTGATTATGGTAGCATTTTCTAGGGGGAAATCTATGCAGTCAAAATGGCAGCAGACTTAGTCTTCACCCCTCTAACCATTATTACGCGTGTAAATATGTATACAGACAGTCAAGCAGCTATTAAAGCAATATCAGCTGACTGCCATTACTCCTCTGTTGTGCTTATTTGTATTAAGGCCCTAAATATATTATGTGCTGGTGGACAAGTACATGTATTATGGGTCCGAGGAGACATGGAATTTGATGGAAATGAAATGTCTGATGTACTGGCCAAAAGGGAAATACAATTGCTGGCTGAGGAAATTGTATATGCCCGAAAGCCAATTTAAAATCTTAAAGAGATCATAGACTCTAAGATGAGGGAAAAATGCGAAGAAATGTTGACGTGCGACGACTTGCAAAACTTCTAATGATCCCAAACCGACTAAATTCCTTTTATTATTAACTAGTACAACTGCAAACTTCTAATGGGGGTATTAACTGGACACTGCTGAACGGCTTCGTAAGCTGTCAAAATAAGACGAATGCTGGACGGTACTTGCAGGAAATGTAAGGAACCCTGGATAATTAAAATAACGGAATATCTACTGTGTCCCTATCCGGCTCTAAGCCACACTAGATATAATTATCTTGATGCTCACACTTTTCGTAGTATTGAACTTGTATCGAGAACGGGTCTGTGTTAATTGCTAAATATTATTAAATCTGTGTGGGAGTCATTCGATACAGGTACCACGAACTAGGTTGGCATAGTTACAGGTTCTCTTCTCATCTGCTGGTAGCGCTAAGGATCAATCCCGGTCTGTGCGAGGTCTTTGGACCACCCAGATTAACCTAACCTAACCTAAGCTAACATAACCTCACCTAACCTAACTTAACCTAACCTAACCTAACCTAACCTAACCTAATCTAATCTAAACTGAATCGTACTCGTATTGTGGGCAGAGCTTTTTAAGTAAAATAAAACGAGTTCTGTCTAGGGTATATTATAATCATTATCATCAAAAAATTCCCAATAATTTTCTACTAATTATGCAACATAATTATTTTAATGTTTAATTATTTCAATTTTTTATTTATTATTTATTTTTTATTTAAAACTTGAAAATAATTATTTAAAAGAAAATTGTTAAAAAAAACTGATAAACATATTTTTTTAATCAAATATCTCTTAAACAATTTTTTATAGAGATAATTGAATGTCATATGCGTGTTTAGCTACCCCTAATAAACTCAGAAACCAATTTTAATTTGAGTTTTATTGCTTTGAATACCCCTACTGTTTTATATTAAAAATACGTATGAGTAATAAATACTTCTACTTAACAATCATACGTCACCGATTTTGCTACGAAAACAACATTTCTTTAAAACAAATGCATATAATATAAATTCTTATTTTTTCTTTTAAGATTTCTCCTATTAGCATAGCTTAATACAAAAAATAAATAAATATAAAGCACACTGCAAACATGTCTCTAATTTCCTTTGTTTTTCTTATCATTTACATATATAACCCCTATTTAGTTAAAGCTGAAGATATGCAAATGATTTCCAGAATTATTGCACTTACAAGCACAAACACTTACTTACTACTACTAACAACTATTGCAGGAAAATATTCTCACATGTAATGTGTTATGCCTAAGGTTAAGTAAAGTGTTTAAGTGGAAACTTCCGTCCTTCCTTTAATCTTACAAACTTATTTGTACAACAAGGAATGAACTTGGCATACTGATAAGAGGAAACATAAGAGTATTATATCTAACACAAAAAGGGGGAGCGAAAGAACAACCGGCAAAGTTTTTCATATATCAGCATTTTTTTTTAACATTTTGCATTTCTTACTAACAATGAATGGCTGGTATAAATTTTTTTCTTTTTCTTCGTTTATTTTTACATTTTATTAAACAAAAACTAGCATATTTAATAGGTACAGGGATGCATGTAAAGCATTTAATCCTGCAATGCGAGGGTGGGTCAGAAATTATGTGATATAATTCCTTGAATTAAATAAAAACTAACCGGGCTGGATTTTAGTTTAAATTGTTGCTTGTTGATCTTAAAATTCGAATTTCGCATATATGTATATAATTTTTTTAATTTTATTGGTAAAAAGTTATAGAAAATATTCTGCTTTCAATGTAACAACCTTGCAATGCATCCCTGCTCATTTAAAGCTACTGAATTTGTATAGCCTGATTTGAGAAATCATCAAATGATCCCTGTCTGTCTTGCTAGTATTAAAACTCTTATGAGTTGTTAAATATATGATTGCAAGTTTTCTGCTATGAATATGATTGTATTTTATAAGCTTCCACTACAAAAATGTAACTAAATCTTTATAAAGTGCTCTTTACCATAAACATTATTTGTTTGTTGTGTTTGTATTAATATAGCTGAAGGAGTGTTGTTTGTAAGTACATAAGCAAGTGTTTGCACATATGAAACAAACAACACAGTGGGATTTTTTAATGAATAATATATCAAAATAAAATATAAAACCCATACTCATAGTTTAAGTTAAATCATTAAGCATGATTAACGACAATGGCAAGACTGTTGTAAATTTAGAGATGGTTAAATTGAGCTTTCATTACAAAAAAAACTTTCAGCAAATCGTAATACGATGAATGAAAACAATTCACATATTCCATTTGCACTAAAAAGCTGACAATATAAAGCAGAAATCTAAATCAACTGACACCACACACAGTGGACCAGACACAAGGAAAGCTGATGATGAAAGTGTAGTGGCCTTCAAAAATAGCTAGTTGTTCCATTCTACTGAGTGTTTGTCAGAATATTTACACTTAAGTTTGGTGTTAGTTGTTCTCTAATAATTATCGCATGTAATTTGGCTTACAAAGCAATACTTTAGCCTAAACATATTATATATATAGAAACAAATGAAGTTGGAACAATAAAAAAAAATAGATTTAGTATAATAATGTAAGTGAAAATTGTTTAGCCCTTATCAGGCCATAGTGCAAAATTTCTATTTTCTAGTTTATTGTGAATAAATGTATGATGTTAACATATTTTCTATGGATGAGTATTTATGTTTGGCGTTTTTGTAGTAAATATATTTTTTCTTCTATTTTATTTCATTTTTCCGTATTTTGCTTCATTCACATGCACTCACACACACAAATAGTCACACTCATACATACGCAAGCAAATGAAAGTATTTTGTTGTATCGTTAATGAAACTTTATCCCTGGAGTGTTTAATGCGGATAAATTTGTATGAATTTTTTTGCTCGTATCACCCCTCAATTACTGACTTTGAACATAAGCAGATCTTTTTTCGCTGCAAATAACTACAAATCATCCAGCAGTATTTGCATAGATATATTTTTTTTAGTTATTCGTTTCGAAGTATTTGCATATATGTAAATAGATACATATATATATATATATATATATATATATATATATAAATTAAAATTAAAATTGTGATACTTCTGTTTCTAATCAATACAATATTTCATAACAAATTTTAAAAACATTTTACTTTTTTTTAATCGGTTATTGCCTTGTATTTTTAAATCTTAATTCTCGCTAAATCTGGTGATAGTAAAAAAATATATATAAAAAATTTAAATTTTTGTATATACATATGTAACTCAATAATATTAAGTCGTTACATTTCAGTGCATGAAAATATATAAAACGAACTTCAATTACTCTTATATTAAGCTGTCACTTGTTCAGTCAACTATCTAACATTTATAATGCATAAACTGAAAATAGCTTTAGCCATAGATATGCAATCTAACTGCCACTTACAATTAGTGTGCAATCAATAAATTAACAATTCATTTAGTATCAAATGCTTTTGGCCAAAACATACATATTACTTACATACATATTAATACATTTATTTAGTTACTTGCTTTAGATAAATGTTTCTTTAAGTATCTTTAAGTTCACCACATGAAATATTTAGTAAATCTTAAAAAGAAAATTAAATTTTTCTTTTAAGTTGTTGCTAAAAACAAGTTTGTAGTGTTATACCACCGGCATTTTGGCACCCTTTTAGTAAATTCTTTACTCCCCTGCCCTTCTTATGCTTTTGCTATTTCGAGCGTTTGAAATTCTTCTTATATTTTGTTTTACTTCCACTTTTCTTCTCTCGCTTTCAGCTACAAACATTTTCGTATTTCATTATTATACCCTTTACCAAAAAAATGGTAAAAGGGTATATATAGGTTTGTCATTCCGTTTGTAATTTCTATAATATCAGTAAGCGATCCATAAAATATATATATTCTGGATCCTTATGCATAGGGAAGACGAATAAGCGATGTCCGTCTGTCCGTCTGTCCGTCTGTCCGTCTGTCTGTACGTGAAATCGGTTTTCCGAAGCTCCCAGAAGAGCTAGAGACTTCGTTCTTGGACTGGTGTGTCAGAAATTTTCCAAAATAGATTGGTATTGAAATTCAGCAAAATCGGGCAGACGATTGCAGAGCTGGAAAACTTAAACTTCATTTTGCCATATAAAAGTAACTCCCGAAAACAAATTTTTATTTTTTTTTAATAAATGTACATATTTTACACTTCAGTACGACTAAAATTGGGATTGTAAATTAAAAAAATACAAAAAAATTAAAAAGACGTTTCCAGGGTTGGAAAACTTTAACTTTTTGTGTTATGTAAAATTAGATATGTCTAAAACTATATTAGTATTTTCTCGAGAACCGTAAGAGCTAGAGACCTGAAATTTGGACACGGTATGTAGACCTTTGGCCGCTACAACAACAAGTACATGATAATTGGAAATTAAAGGGTGTTCCAAAACGAGCAACGAAAAATTTTAAAATCCCATGTAGTATATATACAATTGTATGTATATACACTTGAAATTTGTAAGGTTAGTGTATTTTTATACAGACTACAAAAATTAACACAAAAATTTAAAAAAATTTAAATTAAAGGGTGTTCCATCAGTTAATGCAATTTTGACTATGTAATTTTGACAATTTGCTGTATCTTGGAAACCGTAAGAGCAAAACTCTTGAAATTTTCAAAAACGGTAAAATTGAAAAATAAAAAATTATAAAATCGCCAAACAGAAAAAAATCGCCAAAAACAAGAAAAAATCGCCAAAACGAAAAAAAGCACCAAATTAAAAAAATTCTAGGACTAAAATAAATCCCAAAAAAAACGGAAAAATTGCTAAAATGGAAACAAAAATCGCCAAAATGAAAGAAAGTCGCCAAAATGAAAATCGCCATAATGAAAAAAATCACCAAAACGAAAAAAAACCCTAAAAAACAGAAAAAAATCGCCAAAATGAAAAAAAAAATCGCCAAAATGAAAAAAATCACCAAAACGAAAAAAACCCTCAAAAACAGAAAAAAATCGTCAAAATGAAAAAAAAAATCGCCAAAACGAAAAAACCCCGAAAACACAGAAAAAAATCGCCAAAATGAAAAAATCGTCAAAAAAAGAAAAAACCTAAATAACAGAAAAAAAATCGCCAAAAAGAAAAAAGCACCAATTAAAAAAAAAATTTCTAAGACTAAAATAAATCGCAAAAAAACGGAAAAATTGCTAAAATGATAAAAAAATCGCCAAAATTAAAAAAATCACCAAAACGAAAAAAACCCCAAAAAACAGAAAAAAATCGCCAAAATGAAAAACAGCAATAAATTAAAAGAAAATTTCTAATACTAAAATAAATCGCAAAAAAAAACGAAAAAAATGCTAAAATGAAAAAAAAATCGCCAAAATCAAAAATATCGCTAAAACGAAAAAAAAACCTAAAAAACAGAAAAAAATTGCCAAAATGAAAAAAATTGCCAAAATAAGAAAAAAAATCGCCAAAACGAAAAAAAAACTAAACAACAGAAAAAAATCGCCAAAATGAAAAAAAATCGCCAAAATAAAAAAAAAATCGCCAAAATGAAAAAAATCACCAAAACGAAACAAAAAAACATAAAAAAAAGAAAAAAATTGCCAAAATGAAAAAAAATCGCCAAAATGAAAAAAATCACCAAAACGAAAAAAAACAAAAAAATCGCGAAAAAAAACCCAAAAAACAGAAAAAATCGTAAAAATGAGAAAAATCTCCAAAATGAAGAAAAGCCCAACAACAGAAAAAAATCGCCAAAATGAAAAAAACCTCCAAAAACAGACAAAATCGCCAAAACGAGAAAAAAGCGACAAAACTGAAAAAATCGTTTTAACTGAAAAAAACTTCAAAAAAGCAAAAAAACCTTCCTTTCGTGCGCGATTCAAAGTCGCACTTAACTGATTTTTTTAATATTAAAGGAATTAAATGAAACTAAGTTTTTGCTTATTTCGTTCTTGCTTTTTTCACTTAACATATTTTATGTATTTTTTAAAGAACTAGATTGGTATCAATAATCAGAAAAATCCAAAATTATGACTCCAGGGTTGGAAAACTTACACTTTTTGTGTTATGTAAAATTAAATAGGTCTAAAAATTTTTTTCTTTTTCTTTATAAATTGAATATATTTTATGCTTCTGAAAGAAAAGTTTGGTGTATGAAATTTGAAAAATGAAAATTATAGCTCCAAAGATGGAAACTTTAAAAAAATTATAAATTTTTTCACAAAACAAATATGTATGTACGTGTCTGTATACTATATATATGTACGTACGTTGGTAAAGGGTATATAAGATTCGGCTCAGCCGAATATAGCACTCTTACTTGTTTTTATTTTATATTTAACCTCTGAAATGTGAAAACTTAATTAAGATTGATATGTTTACTCGTAAGTTTAGTGTGGCAGGAATGTTCTAATTTTTTTATGCTTTATAAGCTAACTTAAATAAGCAGGCAGTGTATAAGGGGTGTCAAGAAAAGTTCTAGTACAATTTAGCATGCATGGAAAGGTAGAGTTTTCCCAAAAGTTTTACATATCACAGTGGCAGACGTTGTGTAGCACCATTTTAGAAGGAAATAAAGAAATAAATTTAATTAGTAATCAATGTAAAATTATTGCCATTGAAATGATTTGTTAAGGACAAGCTAATACTTTCCAAATAATATATTGTTACGTGTTTGCCTTTTTCTGTGCGCTCGATGATTTGCAAATAAATAAAAGATCCCAGTGGACTAATTAGGGTTAATAATGACACAGTTTTATTTACAAAATAAATACACTTATACGAGGGTGGATAAATAAATCCATGAGTTTTTGAATTAAACACAGTTTTTTTTTTGCATAGCAAAAATTTATTTTTCAACATAATCTCCTTTTAACTCAATGGCCAACTTAGTCCAACGATTCTCCAGTTTTTAAAAATAAAAGGATTTTTTGAGGTCCTTAGAATATGCAATAATTTTACCGTTGAAGCTTAATCTCTTTCCATCGAGCCATTTTTTAGGTTTGAAAATAGGAAGTGTCACTAGGGGCTAACTCCGGAGAATATGACGGATGGGGTACCAATTCGTAGCCCAAATTCATAGAGGTTTGCCATTGAAACTGCACACGTGTGCACTCAACATTATCTTGATGAAAAAGGAACTTTTTTCTTGGCCATATGGGGTCGTATTCTTTGTAAATCCTTATTAAATAAGTCTAATAATTTGCCATTTTATTCGCCGTTTATTGTTTATTACTTTTGAAGGCAATCGATGTGGATTATACAGCTTGCATTCCAAAAAACTGTTGCCATCACCTTATTGGCCGAAAAACAAAACTTACCTTGGCCTTCTTCGAAGCAGGTTCACCGAAGAAACCCATTGTTTAGACTGATTCATGATTCATCCATGATTCATCCACAGTTACAAAATGCCGCAAAATCTTATTCGGATTACGGTTAAACAAGTCCAAATAATCCTTTGAAGTTGTTACACTTTTACGTTTATGGTCAATTGAGAGCAAACGCGGCACCCATCTTCCAGACAACTTTCTTAAATTCAGCTGATCCTTTAAAATCGAAACCACACTGCCACATAAAATGCCTATGGCATCAACAATCTCACGCACTTTCACTCTTCGATTGGATTTTTTCGACATTTTCGGGTGTACTGATCTCAATTGGCCGTCCAGAACGTTCAGCGTCATTTGTACTTGTGCGACCACAACTAAAGTTAGTAAATCACTTTTTTACCACTGGAATCAATGTCGGGAACTCTGCGTATAGTAAAGTATTTTTGGAGCTTTTCCTGGGTTTGATTGATGGTTTTTTTTTCGCAAAAAAGAATGTTTAATGAGCGCTCGAAATTCACTTTTTATTATTTTTAGAAAAATATTCGAGGTTGTTTGTTTTGAACAGCTGTTAAACGCAAAGTAAATGACGGCACTTGCTCAAAATTTGACAGTGGGCTTTTAACAGGTGGTAATAAGGACAGTGTTTCATTTCATATAACTACGAGGGAAGTTCGAAAAGTCGCGGATTTATTGATCCGCCTCGCACAACTAAATTTACTTAAATATACCACAACTGGAAATCACTACGTCTACTTCGATATACACTTGCGTCACGCAAATGGCTGCACTAATATTGAAGTAATACCCTTCTCTCTGCTGTTTGTCACACCGAAGACTCATTCTGCTGACGCTCGCCATTGATTTAACAATAATAACTCACTGGCCTTACTTTATTACACTTATGCACGACTATCAGCTGCTTTGTTCACTTTACTCTTTACTCAAGACAACAAGACTTCACCACAAACAACTTTATAATCGGCTATTAGGCAATTGAACTTCAGACTGACGGAATGGTGGCTGTTTTATTTTTTTTATCGTCTGTGCTAGCATGTGTTTATATCAGTGAACTGCACGCCATACCACAATTGTGGACAACCAAATCACACACATGCTTATGCTCTTTCATTTAGTAGTCACTGAGCAAGCGACAAATGAAGTTGTGCACGCATGTGGGAATTTTTTTTTTTTTTAGTTTTGTTAAGCACACCGAACGAAATTAAAGTTAAAATTAAATAAATTTGTACAGCAAAAAAATTATTTCGTGATAAAAAAGGCTTTTAGCAATATGCAATGCATTTTATATTATAAAACATTTAAAAATAATTCAGAAAATAGCTTAAAAAAGCATTTTAATAGTTTCATAGTGCTCCGAATAAATTTAATATGAAATCTATGCATTAGATTATATAATGGATTATTAGAATTTTTACGTTTTACTTAAGTTCTTATTAAATTGCTTATTTACAAAAAAGTATTTAAACAACTTATAACCACAGCATGTATTTTAAATTACAAATTTTTTTTTCAAGTGTAAATTTATTTCACTCCCATTTTTCTCACCAATACAAACAAATTATGTTTTATGCATCACTGATTAATGCTAGGAGCACAACTGGGAAGAACGACGAATTTTTCGGTGAGAACTTTCGTAAAAAAAAAAATAAAACACATTTGTGCATATGCAAATTAACACAACACCACCGTACAACGAAATTCATCGTGCGTGACGAATTCTGAGAAAGATTTATGCTAGAAACACAACTGGGACGTACGACGAATATTTCGGTGTGAACTTTCATCATAGAAAATAAAACACATTTGCGCATATGAAAATGAACACAAAACCACCGTAGAACGAAATTCGTCGTGTGTGACGAACTCTGAGATAGGTTTATTTCTATTTTGTACGCCGACGAACGAAAAAAAACAATTTTCTCTCACTCTCTCTTTGCATACACAATAACCAACTTTATCAATTATGATAGCAGAATTCGGTGAGTAAATTAGTCGTTATTGTGCTTCATACGACGAATTTACTCAGCGAATTCTTATCGTAGAATTCGTCAACGTGGACGAAATTTGTCGTTCGTCCCAATTATGTTTATAGCATTATTTCTTATTTGTGCGCCGACGAACGACGAAAAAATAATTTTTCTCTTTCTCTCTCTGTCTTTGTACACAAAACAACCCTCCCTATCAAATATAAGAGAGTAATTCGCTGAGTAAATTCGTCATTGTTGTGCTTTACATGACGAATTTACGCAGCGAACTTTTATCTACGAATTCGCCCACGTGGACGAAATTCGTCGTTGGGCCCAATTGTGTTCCTAGCATTATATGTGTATCTTCTTAACAAGCAGCAACTATTTCGTTATTGTTGTTGCTACGGTTTGTTTGTGTTTATTTTATTCATTTATGTACATACGCATGTGTTTTTAGGTTTTTAGCTGAATTATTCTGAATAATTCTTTTGCTTATCTACTATTTTCTTTATAAAAAACATTTGCAGTAACTCTGTTCGTGGCCATTTTCCTAACAATATAACTATGGCATGAATTAGCATTTTTCTACTTGAACTGGTCTAAAGAAACTCCTATTTTATATTCATACTAAATTAGTAACATAGTAAATAATAACAAAAGTATACATACTTTAAATCGTAACCAAATTTATTCCTAATAACTGTTCCATATACTCATATTGAATATTAAAATTTTTTAAATTTAAATTTCACATCCTTTTGCAGTATATAAAGAATAATTTAATTTTATACAAACCCATTTTTTTCCTCTTTTATTACTCAAAATAAAAAAACATTAAATGAAAATTAGTTTTTTTTTTAATTTCATATTTTATATACAAACACAGCAATTATTAAGAACAATGTTTTTAAAAAGTATTTTCCAACACATTACCCTTAAAAAGGAAAAAAGATGTATAACAATTGCAAGCAAAAAAATATAAACAATAAAAATATTTGAAAGTCGTTTCTTTTAAATGTGCAGAAGAAAATTAATACTCTGCAGTTTTATCAGGAAAGGACATGACTTCTTTTGGGCTATAAAAATAATATTAAATAAACAAATATTCATTTCATATACAGCATACGTACATACATACATACAGCAAATATGCACTGAGTGAATGTATACCAAGAAAACAAGAGAACAAAATATATACAAAGCAAAAGAGCGCTACCGCATACATATTTATATATACATATGTATGTATTCATGTATGTGTGTGTGTATATGTTGATAATGTTCAACAACATAGTTGATAACAATTAAATATTACTGTACTCTTATGCTGCAACTGTTCTTTACTCTGGTGTTCTTTTGTTTTTTGCTGCTGTTTTTAAACATTTTTATGACAGTAACATCAATTAAAAGTGTTTTATTTATCTCAAAACAAAATAACCCACATACAACAAAAAAAAAATAACTAAACAATTACACTCATGCACAAACGTATGGTTTTTTTTTCATTCTTGGAAAACATATTTGTTTACACACACACTCACACACACACACACACACACACACACACAAGTAAAAAGCTGCATGAGCCCTGTTGTTGTTGATATCTATCTATGTGCAGTATGTATTTCTGTTACAAGTTGCAAAAAGGGAGAATTTTTGAAAAGGAAAAATCTAATTTTGTTATTAAAACAAGCCATACGGGCAAGACATTTAAAAAAAAATAAATTGCTGTGTAGAGTTCTATATGAATGAGTGAATGTAGAATATATATTCGTATGTAAGTAAAAATGTTTGTGTGCTTGAACATTTGACAAACAATATAATTTATAACTCTGTTAGTAACGTCCTTTTTTATATCCTTTTATCATATACATATGTACATATATGTATGTATGTGTCTATGTATGCTTGTGTTTCCTTAAGGTTGTAACTGTATTTTATAGTATTTGCAACACTATTTGTGTCATGCAACAATGTAATTGCCACTGTCGTTGTAATTTCCGGTTGGTCACGAAACAAAAAAAAATTAAAAAAAAAAATACAAACCAGAGAACTCTGGAGCTATAAAAACACATTTAAAACTACAATAACAATTGTAAAAGAAAATTTAACTGAAAGGAGAAACTGCAAATATCTCAAATGAATGGCAGAGACTAACGAAAAAGAAGAATATAGTGTAAACTCGCAGGAAGTCGTTAGCTAAATGCTGGCTAGATATACCTTGGCCACAAACATAAAAGAGGAAAAAGCAAAAGCATTGGTTTGAGCTTTTCATGTGTGACTCTAACATATTCAAAAGTGAGATTTTAAAAACATATACGATTCTAAATAATTTATGAAAATAGAAAAAGAAAAACAACAACAAAATAAAATGAATATACTCGTATTCAGATTTAAAAAATCGTTTGATTTAAGACTACATTTTGTATATATTCGATTTGAAATTTTGTGTGAAAAAAATATATTTTTTGAAACGTATTTTCGATATTTTTTATATAAATTTTAAACATTCAATTAATGTTTTGTAATTTCCACAAGGTCTTAGTTTTTATGCAAGACTGTTAAAAATCATTCTTGAGAAGCATTTGTAAAAATAAGTTTAGATGGTAAAAAAGTTGTATAAAAAATCTCTTTCTAATTATCACTCTTCTATTGAAGATAATGTGTTAATATAAATTAAAGAAGTTAAATTATAATTTAAAAATAATTAATATTTTATAACTGGTGCTCTTTTATATTTTCCCAAAAAATCTGTTTTTTTTCGTTCAGTAAATAAGAAATTGATACAAATCAGTTGTTCAAAGAAAGGGTTTTCTATCGAACACACCCATTACTATACTCTAGTTATTTATTTTTTTAAGCAAAACGAGTAAAATAATGAATAAAAGTAAGCTTGACCAATAAATTAAAAAGTGATAATTTTTTTATGAAACCACCCATGTTCCCTGGACTCCTCGGTAGCTATCCCGGCTACCGGCTCAAATGTGTTACTACAAAATTCTATATATAAACTAATACCAACTCTTCGCGAACATAACTCCGCCCACTTCTTTAAATTTAAGTTTAATCTGTTTTTAGAGACCAGGGTGTGTGCAAAATTAACTAAAAGTACGTGAAATACAATATAAAATTTTAATGGGTGCGGCTGTGCCCACTCTTGTAAAGCAAGATTGTGTCTTTCTTAGAGCTTAAAGTATGTACCAGGTTTCGTAAGTTTTAATGGGCGTAGACCCGCCCATTTTTTAAACTTCTAGATAGTGGCACTACGAAATCCTTGTGTGTTTTATACTTTTCGTAGCAATGGAATGAGTAAGAGATCATAAAAATAAAAAATTTAGGGGTAGGCGGCGACACCTACTTTTCTAACAATGGATTTAAATAAAAGCTTTGACGCTCTCACACCAAAAAAAAAAAGTTATTTATAAAATCGGTCTAATAGCTACTGAGGAAAATGTATAATCTTTTCCTTTGTTTTAAGTCGGTTATATATACTAGGGTTCTAAAACTCTCTGAGGTAGGAGAACACATGTTTAGAAAAAACCTCACATAATATAGATTTTTATATGTATTCTTAAAGGCTTAAAGGATTTAAAAATATAGAAAATTCACTGTAAACGCAGTTACCTTTTAATATATTAAGCTGTTTGAAATATCAATGGCAAAATTGTTGGGGCCACAGATATTGTTTGTTAAGGGCTATCGCTTTAACCGTATTCCACTGTATAAAATTTCTCCTAATAATCATAAGGGTCTTTCCGGTTTAATATCCTTTTTGAAAGGCCCTCATTTTCATTCACCTTACTGCATGGATGGCTAGCTGGTGGTTAATTGTTTCTTTACAAGTATTTGTTATTAATAATGTTCTTGTATTTGTATGACTGTAATTGTCATTTAATATCATGTGCGCGGGCAGTAACCAACTGAGCTTTTAATTGCCACAATTAATATGCCACACTCACATTTGAATATGAAATTGTGGCAACGGCTTCATTAGTTGTGGGAAAATGTTTACTTTAATATTTAAACCAACACAAAAAGGAAAAAAAGTTAAGAAAAATTATTTTGACATAAGGTGGTTAGTAAAAGTAGTTCCTTTAAAATTATCACATGTAATTTGGGTTGCTCAAAATAACAACTTTAGCCTTGAAAAAAGGAACCAAACAAAAATAGATTAAAACTGCGTAGATAAAATGAGTTGAATTGAAGAAACTTATACCCCCGACCAAAAAAGGGGTGTTATAAGTTTGTAGTGTGTGTTTGTGTATCTGTGTGTCTGTCTGAGTCTACGCACAGCCTAAAAGGTGACTTGAGCGAGAGAGTTCTTAGCTATGTTTTAAGAAAACCAGTCCAGCTGTTTAGAAGGTATCACATTTTCTAGATATATTCGGGGCTCTTTAAAATTCTTAATTTTTGTTATATACAAACTCAAATATTTTTTAAAACAATACATATCGTCATTTTTTTTTTATTTCTGAGTAGACAAATTTTAAAATTAAGATTGGAAGCACAAAGCGAATGTGATCCAATCCAAAACGAACCCTATTGTTTTCGCTATAATGTTCGTCTGTCCGAATGTCTCTCCATCATTTCTTCATCTGTCTATCACAGGCTTTTTTCCTGAGAACTGTAGGAGATACGCGCCTAAAATTTTCACAGAATTTATAAAACTTTTACCGTTATAACAGTAAATATATGAGAGTTAACATATAAAGGGTGTTCTAAAGGGAGCAGCAAAACAAGACATTTGATATTTTCAAAGTTAGTGTATTTTTATGCAGACTATACTAATTAACACTGAAATAATAAAATTTAAATTAAAGGGTATTCTATCAGTTAATATAATTTTGACGACTAGAAAGCGTAAGAGGCAAAGCTCTTGAAATTTTCAAAAACTCTAAAACAAAAAATGCCAAAACAAAAAAAATCGCCAAAACGAAAAAACCGAAAAAAAATCGTCAAAACTAAAGAAATCGTTTGAGCTTAAATAAATCGCCATAATTCGAAAAAAAAAAACGTTAAGAACCAACGAAAACGCCAAAAACCCAAAAAAAATTCAACCAAAAAAATCGCCAAAACAAAAAGCATAGCAAAACTAAAAAAAACGCCAAAACGGAAAAACATTAAGAGCTAAAAAAATTCTAAAACTAAAGAAAATCGCCAAAAGAAAAGCGCATTAGAAAAAACGCTAAAACGAGGAAATATTCTGTAGACTGAAAAGAGCCAAAGAGTTTTGGCCAAAACTAAAAAAAAAATCAAAAACCGGGAAAAACTTCAAGGGTTGCTTAAAGTTTTTTAAAAAATGTTAACATCAGGTAAGACATTCGATTATATAGGCTAACGTTCGTATTATATTACATATGTAGTGCCCATACGGAACCCTTCGTGTGCGAGCCACAATCGCACTTTATTGAATTTATTTCCGACTTCAAAAAAGGAGGAGCCTATATTTTCATCATGTATTTTTTTTATATATTTATCGATTTCTCTGCCATTTGTGAAGCGATTTAAAAATTTTTTTTTTATATATATTGTATACTCCACAGGTGGTCCCATTTTCAACAATATGCGATAGGAGCAGAAGAATTGGTATCTCCCATACAAATTAATTACTAATTATAGCATATGTCACCTTCTCTGAGAAAAGGGACCTAGTGTGTCAAAAAAACGGGTGTGTGTCAAAATCGATAAAAATGAGAAAAACATTAAAATTTTATTTTTTAATTGCGTTTTTCTCAAAACTTCATTTTCACACACTAGGTCCCTTTTCTCGGAGAAGGTCACATATATTGAATACTATATCATTGACAGTCTCCAAGCTTGAAGCAAGAATAACTTTATAGTTAATGCGGGTAATCCAGCGGAAAAGTGGTGGTGTATGAGCAGGGGAAGGGCACCTTCTCAGACAAAGTAATCACTAATTAACTGATGCCTCCGTCATTTGCAAAGTGATCTCAAAAATTATATTTCTATATGAAATGGTATACTCCGCAGGTTGTCCCATTTTTACAAAAATGTGATAGAAGCAAAGTAATTATTAATTATGGCATATATGGAATACTGTATAATTAATAGGCTTGAAACATGGTGAGAATTACTTTACGGTTAATAAGCGTAATCCAGAGGAAAAGTAATGCTGTAGGGGAAGAAGAATTTTCTTCATAAATTCTATGATTTTAGACATTAATCTGATGAAAAATTCATTAAAATTCAACCAACATCACGCTTCATTGGATTAATGAAACCAGTTTCGTCAAAATTATTTAATTGAAAACTTCATCAAATTTATTTAACAGTGTAATTAATGCAGTGCTATAATTTCATGAAAACAATAAAATAATTTCATGAAAATAATAAAATAACTTAAATATAAAGGGGTTGCTTAATAATTAGAAAATATTGTTGTCATAAATCCAATAAAATATTCTTACGAAACCAGAATATCAACGAAGCAATTCCAATGAAATTCTTTCACAATATTCATGAAATTTTCATTGAATTTGTCAAATTATCATTCGATTTTTTAAAAAATTTTAATGAAATTGTTTCATTGGACATATGAAGCAAAATTCTTTCGGTGTAAGCTCTTTGACTTCTACTTTTACTTTTTTTCAAAAGGCCATAAAAACTATTAACCTTTCGGAAATTTTTATTTATTTTGTCTTTAATTTATTTCCATTTAATTTGTAATAAGGAAACGAACAATTAAATGTATAAAAGGCGCGTAAAAATTATAATTCTATTTTGGCTAGTTATAATATAAAATTTCTTTTGGTATTGGCTTGTTTCCGTTTGAAGCTTATTTTTTGTTCAATTATTTTTTGTAACTTATTAGTCAAGTTAATGAGTTTGTTTAACGACAATGAAAAAAAAATAATAATAAAAAATCTAAAGGTATGGAGGGGAAAAAATTAAGAAATATAATTTATATAAAAATGTACATAAAGCACACACTTAATTTCATTTCTTAATTATGACTTTGTTATTATTGCTGTTGCCCCCATAATTTCTTTTCATTTCCTTTGACGGCGAGAGTCCTTTTTGTTTTCGTTGTTACGAGTACTTATTACTTGCTCTGCAAACTACTGGTAGTCTTTTACTCCTTCAAATTAATGGCTGCCTTTAATGTTGTCTTTGGTGTTTGTTTAGTGCCTGAGTCAAGTGCTTTTGCATGTGCACGAGTATATTTTTATACCTGTTATTTTTTGTTTGTTTGCATAACTTTGCGTAGGACAACGTGTAACTATATAATGAGTGCGAGCAAGTACAAATATTATGAAATTGATAAATGACTAAATTATATTTAAGTGCATTTGAGATGAATGTCTATTAGCTAGTACTTGATTTAGACATTTAGAAATGATAATTCAGGTCTTAGTTGCGAATGACATTTGCAGAGATAATATTTAATTACAATTATTATGACAATATGTAAGTCATAAATTGCCCAAAGCAAAAACATTAGGGGGTGTACTCTGTAGTTCAAAACGAAGCAACCCAAAACATAAGGGCTGTACTCTGTAGTTCGAAACGAGAGAAGATGTTTTCTATTTTAGCTTTCTAGTTAAAAAAATTAAATGAAATTTCTCCAAAGAACGGCTATAGAGTGATAGCTTTTCCATGCTGTAATTATGGGTTACTTTATGTAAATATTCCGGTTTTACAAAATATAGATAAAGGGGTTACAAATATGAGTTTTTTTTTCCTTTCTAATATGTAAAAAATTCAGTAAAGTGCGACCTTGAATCGCACACGAATGGTTCCGTACGGGCACTATATACATATCGCACACTAAATCATAAAGAGTCACAACTCAAAATTATAAAAGTGCTTTTGCTTTTTTAGAAACCAGTTAATTGAAGAAATCTATAACGATCTCAATAATTTCTTTTGCAATACAGTCTTCTTGAAGAATATATAATAGCGTTGTGCTTGTTTTTATGTCACATACTTGCGTCATTTGTACAGTATCAACAGTTGTTTGCAACTATTCAGCATCTGAAATTTTTTGAGTTGTGACTCTTTATGATTTAGTGTGCGATATGTAATATTTGACGAGCTTTAACCTACATATAATTGAATATCTTAACCGACGAAGAATTTTTTTTTAAATGTTAGGCCCACAGTAACCTTTTTTCCGCACTTTGACAAATTATTTTAGTTTTAGCGCTTATTTTTAGTCTTGACGGTTTTTTTTTCTTAGTTTTAGTGATTTTTAAAATTTTTGGGATTTATTTTTAGTTTAGGCGTTTTTTTTCATTTTTAGCGTTTTTTTTTTGGATTTTTTACGATTTATTTAAGATTTTGCAATTTTTTTAAGTTTTAGTGCTTCTTTCTTTTTTTTTCGATTTTTGGTACTTTTTTAGCTTAAACGTTTTTTTTTTGACGATTTATTTTATTTTAAGCGATTTTTCTTACAAGTTTCGGCGATTTTACTTTAAACGATTTGTTCTAGTTTTTTGTCAATTTTTTTCGGTTTTTTAGTAAATTTAGAGAGTCCATACATAAATAATTTTTTTTATTTGGTGCTTTTTTGTTGCTTTTGTCGATTTCTTCTTTGGTTTTAGACGTTATTATAGTTAAGGCGTTTTTTGAATTTTTGCGATTTTTTCGAGTCTTGAGGATTTATTTTAGTTTTAGCGACTTTTTTAATTAAAAATTATCGAAAATTATATATTTTCTGTATATTAGATTAGGATTTCAAAAGTTTTCAGCTCGCTTTAGAAAACTCTATAGTTCTTAGCTGTTATATATTTGCTGTTGCTATATATTTGTTGTTGTTATATATTTGTTGTTATATATTTGTTGTTGTTATATATTTGCTGTTGCTGTTTATATATTCTGTTTAAATTTCAGGGCCGTAGCTCTTAAGGTTCTTGAGAAAACACCCAGTGACAGACAAGCGGACATCGAGGCGAAAAGAATATCTAAACAGCAGCCACACAATACACAGAAAATCATGATTTTGATATTTGAATCAGAGCTGTTAAATTTCGATTACGATTAGTAATCAATTAGATTACATTTTAAAAAGAATTGTAATGATTATATAATTGCCTTCAAAAGAATTGCTGATTAATAATTGATTACGATTACTAATAATCTGAAAGTAATCGGAATTACTTAAAATTTCTAAAAATATGTAATCAAAAATAATAAAAAGTAATCCGACTTCTTTCAAAGATTACTTTTGGTTCTTAATAAATAATTAAAAATAATCAAAAGTAATCCCTATAAGTAATCGGATTATTTTTTGATTATTTTTGAGTCTTTTTGATTATTTTGAGTAATTTTAAGTAATTCAGATTTCTTTTCCATTATTAGTACTCGTAATCAATAAGTAATTGTGTGAAACTGAATATAATCGTAATTTAATAATTACTTCACCTTTAAAAAAAAAGTAATCAAATAAGTAATCATTACGATTACTAATCATTACTTAACAACTATGATTTGAATATGAAAATCGCGGCGGTATTCTGTGTTTGATGCAGATAATCTTGCGTAAGTGTAAATGCAAAATATCGTGGCTTTTCTTTAAAAAGCAAACAACAAAATACACACACAATCTAAGGAAAAGCTACGCTATTTTGCATTTGCACTTACGCAAGATTATTTGCATCAAACGTCGAATGCTGCCATTGTTTTTGTAGATGAATGCCATGTTTTTCAACCCCTTTTTATAATGGCGGTATTCGGTATTTGATGGAAATTGTCTTGCGTCGTTGTAAATGCAAAATATCGTGGCTTTTCTTTAAAAAGCAAACAACAAAATACACACACAATCTAAGGAAAAGCTACGCTATTTTGCATTTGCACTTACGCAAGATTATTTGCATCAAACGTCGATTACTTCCATTGTTTTTGTAGATGAATGCCATGTTTTTCAACCCCTTTTTATAATGGCGGTATTCGGTATTTGATGGAAATTGTCTTGCATCGTTTTAAATGCAAAATATCGTAGCTTTTCTTTAAAATCCAACAAAAAACTACACACACAATCGAAATAAAAGCTACGACATTTTGCATTTCCACTTATGCAAGACCATTTGCATCAAACATCGAATAACGCCAATGTGTTTGAATAAATTACCCAATTTTAGTTGAGTTTTTTTCCATATTCAACAACACAAGTTTTTGAAAATATTTTTAGAATATTTTTTCGGTGTATGGCTTTTTAAAGGAACTTTTGTATATTTGTTAGAATTATTGTTTTAATAGAAACGAACTACATTTCCATTTTAAGCATCTAACTTGCTTTAAATATTTCATTCAATTATTAAAAACTTTAAAAAACATATTATTCAAAATTTATTTTCTACCAAAATGAAATGCAGATAATATATTTGAAGCATTTTCATGCAAAATATGTAAGTGTTATTAACTGGTGAAAATTCCAACAAAAAAACAAAACTTGTTCGATTGTTGTTGGTGTATGCAAAGATATTTTAACATTTTCATTACAGGGAATTTTCTCTGACTTAAAATACCAAATTTATACATTTTGCAAAAATCTGTAGGAGTAGATTTATCGTACATGCTGGCAAATATTTAACACAAGCGTGTCATCGGCTGTATTCACTTCCAACAGTTTTTCAAAAAAAAAAAAAAAAAAAAACAAAAAGGCAACATATTGTAAATGCACAAAAATCATACAAATAATTTAATCTTCCATGTGCTACAAATAAAATATTTAAGGAAAAAAAGGAAGAGAGATTTCACTCAAAAAAAAAAAAACAAAAAACTTTTGTAAATATTTTGAACTTATGATTATTCATAATGGTAATAGAAACATTTTAAAAGAGAGAGAGAGAGAGAAATTTAAAACAAAGCAGACGTGTTATATTTTGTTAATAAAATGTGTTTGCACTAATGTACACCTGATACACGTTTAACGCATAAATTAGGAGAATTGGAGAGTTTGATTATTTAAAGTAAATTTTAGCAATTGTATTTAAATATGAAAACAATAAAACAATTAAAAATTAATAAAAAAACAACTTCTAAATATGAATTGATTATTAAATAAAATGGGTGAAATATGCTTTAAGTAAATTAATTAGTTGGTCTATATTTTTAAGGTGAATAGGAACCCTACTGTTTTTGCTACGCTGTCCGTCTATCCGTCTGTCTGTCTATCCGTCTGTCTGTCTATCCGTCTATCCGTCTGTCCATCTGTCCAACTGTCCATCTGTCCGTCTGTTCGCCTGTCCGTCTGTTCGTCTGCCCGTCTGTCCGTCTGTCCGTCTATCCGTCTGTCTGTCTATCCGTCTATCCGTCTATCCGTCTGTCCATCTGTCCATCTGTCCATCTGTCCGTCTTTCCGTCTGTCCGTCTGTCCGTCTGTCCGTCTATCCGACTGTCCGTCTGTTCGCCTGTCCGTCTGTTCATCTGTCCGTCTGTCCGTCTGTCCGTCTATCCGTCAGTCTGTCTATCCGTCTATCCGTCTATCCGTCTATCCGTCTGTCCATCTGTCCATCTGTCCATATGTCCGTCTGTTCGTCTGTTCGTCTGTCCGTCTGTCCGTCTGTGCGTCTGTGCGTCTGTCCGTCTGTCCGTCTGTCCGTATATCCGACTGTCCGTCTGTTCGTCTGTCCGTCTGTTCATCTGTCCATTTGTCCGTCTGTCCGTCTATCCGTCTGTCTGTCTATCCGTCTATCCGTCTGTCCATCTGTCCATCTGCCCGTCTGTTCGTCTGTTCGTCTGTCCGTCTGTCCGTCTGTCCGTCTGTCCGTCTGTCCGTCTGTCCGTCTGTCCGTCTATCCGACTGTCCGTCTGTTCGTCTGTCCGTCTGTCCGTCTATCCGACTGTCCATCTGTCTGTCTGTCTGTCTGTCCGTCTGTATGTCGGTCTGTCTGTTTGTCTGTCCGGCTATTTTCTCGAGAGCCGTAAGAGCTACGGACCTGAAATTTGGGCAGAGTATGTAGAAATACATGAGAGTTAAAAAATAAATGGTGTTCCAAAACGAGCAGCGAAAAATGCTAAGATCCCATGCAATATACATGCAATTGTGTGTATATAGACACTTAAAAAAGTTAATGTATTTTTATACAGACTACAACAGGTAACACTAAAATTAAAAAAAAATTAAATTAAAGGGTCTCCAATCAGTTAATGTAATTGACTATGTAATTTTGACAAATTGCTGTATCATGGAAACGTAAGCTCTTGAAATTTTCAAAAACGGTTAAACTAAGAAAACCCAAAACTATAAAATCGCCAAACCGAAAAAAATCGCCAAAAACTGAAAAAAAATCAGCAAACAGAAAAAAAAACGCCAAGTGAAAAGAAAATTTATAAAACTGAAATAGGTGTCCAAAAACAGGAAAAATCGCCAAAAAGGAAAAAAATAACCAAAATTAAAAAAAAACGCCAAAATGAAAAAAAACGCCAAAATGGAAAAAATCGCCAAAATGAAAAAAATCACCAAAATAAAAAAAATCGCCAAAATAAAAAAATCACCAAAATGAAAAAAGCGCAAAAAATCAAAAAAAAAAAAAATCGCCAAAAATTTAAATAAATCACCAAAACAAAAAAAAAAAAAACGCAAAAACACGCCATATTAACAAAACGCTCAAAACCAAAAATGGAAAAAACAAAATTACAAAACTAATATTATATAAGCTAAAGTTCGTATAGTATTATGTATCTACGGCCTTATGTAGAATCAAAAATTGGCATGAAGTTAGCATAAGTGGCAAAATTAAACATGGTCTTAACGTGTTTTGCATTACAATTTTACATCAAAAATTATGCTAGGATGTGATCGTGTGTTAAAACTACATTATGCTGCGATTTTTAATGTAAAATTGTATAGAGGAACTCGTCAATACGTAGTTCAATTTTATCACTTATGCTAACTTCATGCCAGTTTTTGATTATAAATACGGCCGCTAGTATCCATACGGAACCCTTCATACGCCAGTTTTAGTCGCACTTTACTGCATTTATTTTTAAATTTTTTAAGATATGTACATCAAATTTTTATTAGAGCTATCCTACTTAGCACTCACTCACCTATTTTAGTATGTTAATATAAAAAAAAATATTTTGCACTCCAACTCAATAAATCTATGATACACAGCAATTGTTTTGCTTACATTGTTTGTTTGGTTTGACGATAGTGAATGTGTCTTAGAATTCTCATTCATTTATTGTGTGGAACTCTATAAGGCTGAAAGTTTTAAACGGCCACCAAAAATCTTTACCGACTAAAACATACAAGCTATTATTATTATTAACAAAAAAAAACACCTTTGGTAAGATCCTGAATAGACTGATGACTACCAGAGCTGGAAATTTTACTGCTGGGCTCTTAACTTGTAACAAAAGAAAACCTCTTCAGAAGCCACCCAACAAACTTTATAATATATAACAACAATCTGCCATTCCAGTCATTGGTGTAGACAGTAAACCTCACATACAAACATGTATTTTGTGCACATATTATTATTATTATTCCTTACAGAAAAAAACTACACATTTTCATCCATGTGCTGAAGTTGATAAAAATATTTTTTTTTTGTATTGAAAAAATTATTTTATTCCTACAGTTTCATATATTTTCCCATTCCCGTTTGTACATTATTTTTTTTTCAACAATTACATACGAAAAATTTAATAGTTTTCCCGACTACACAAACTTTGTTTAGAGCAAAAGCAGAAACGAAAAAAAGAATATGGAAAAAATTAAGCAAAATTATTTCATTTTGAAACACATGCTACTTTTGTTTTTATCAAACCATTTTCATATTCATAAAAAAGCACTAATATGACGTCCTCATACTCTATTGAATTATTAAGGCAGTAAAGCAGCTTGTGTAGTATAAGTACAACTACTGCATGTTTTGCCCAAAGCAGGAGTGTTTAAAAAGAAAAAACAAAATATAAAAAAATTATTAAAACAAAATTTAAAATAAATAAGGTGCTTATAAATTTAAGAATACACCTTTCAAAAATATCAAAATTATGGAAATTGTACAGGGAGTTATATTTTTATTTAGTTAGCGTTTTTTTGGCCGTGGAAACGTAACAAAACGTTGATGGTAATATTATTGGGAATGGTCTTGCCAAAGAACAAAACCTGTTAAAACAATCTGGGATACTATAATTCCACTTTATAGGAGAAGAAATTAATCTCGCAACAAACTTCAACAAACTGGGAATAATAATGATGGCTGAAAAAACCCACCTATAATGATACCATTTTTCTGGACTGGTTATAGGTGAGCTGTTTCAAAATAAATCCAAGTACGAGGGTGGTTCGGAAACTTCTTAGCCTATCAATGAAAGAGAATAGTTAGTTTTTCAGAAATATTTTTATTTTTCAATATAATCTCCTGAAACTTCAATACACTTAGTCCAACGCTTTTCTAGCAATTCTATCCCTTGATTAAAATAGTTTTCCTCAAGGTCTTCAAAATAGTGGTTTACAACTGTAATTGCATCTTCATTTGAGGTAAAACGCTTGCCAGCAAGGAATTTTTTTAGATTTGGGAACAGGTAAAAGTCACTGGGAGCCAAATCAGGAGAATAAGGTGGGTGGTCAAGCAACTCGTACTTTAATTCGTTGATTTTAGCCATTGTTAAAACACTCTTGTGCGCTGGTGCGTTGTCTTGATGAAAAATTATTTTTTTGTGTTGTAAGCCAGGACGTTTTTCTCGAATTTGTACATTTAATTGATCCAAAAGTTTGCAATAGTACTCTGAATTTATTGTTTTACCCTTTTGCAGATAGTCAATCAATAAAATACCTTTGAAGTCCCAAAAAACCGTTGCCATAACCTTACCAGCCGATTGAATTATTTTTGCCTTCTTTGGGGCACTTCCTCCAGCTTCAGTCCATTGTTTGGATTGTTCTTTTGTCTCTGGAGTATAGTGGTGGATCCATGTCTCATCAACAGTTATGAAACGACGCTTAAAATCCATTTTATTTCGCTTAAAACGATCCAAACAAGCTTGAGAAATGTTCATTCTTATGCGTTTTTGGTCGACTGTTAACAAATGCGTCACCCATCTTGCAGAAAGCTTTTTCATCTGTAGTTCTTCATGCAAAATTAAATGGACTCGATCATTTGAGATGCCCATGATATTAGCTATTTCACGCACTTTTATTCGTCGATCATTTAATACCATATCATGCACTTTGGCTACAATTTCTGTTGTTGTTGCTGTTTTTGGACGTCCACTACGTGGTTCATCTTCAATGCTTGTACGAGCACGTTTAAATTCAGCAACCCAATTTTTTACTGTTGCATATAAAGGAGCACTTTCACCTAACACATTCACCATATCATTATGAATTTCTTGTCCCGATAAACCTTTTTTATGTAAATATTTAATGACACCACGCATTTCTAATTTTTCCGTTTTTAAAAAATCGCGGATGCGTCTTTTGTGAACACCTGTTTCTTTTGTGAACACCTGTTTCAGAGATGGAAGTTTCCAAAACACTCAATTTTTTTCTGTTTAAGAAGTTTCCGAACCGCCCTCGTAGAACACTGCTTTCCATAAAATTTTCCCACACTTCAACAAAAAGGCCACATGGCGGTAAATAACGGTCACAACAAAGTGACATAGTTTGGGTGACACATGATATTATTTTACTTTGTCTGTGCATGCGTTTAAAATAATGCATTGATGTCATGTTACACTACAAAAGTATCTAATATCATTTGAATATTTATACGATTACCGAAATAATATCGAGCCCTTTTTTCGATTTTATCGTAAGCGACATGTTACCGAAAATAGGCTTTTTTATTGAAATTAAAATTTGATGGGCCTACACATAGTTTAGAATAATCAAAATGGCAAAAAAAAAATATAGAGACAATTAATTAGATATTCTCTCACCTTATGCCAGTCATACACTACACAAGTTTACTGCACAAGTCTGACACTGCATTTATGTAGTGTATGGTGGTAGTTGTGCTATTTACGCAGTAAACTGATTTTTTGATATTTGCTCAAGCTTGAAAAACTGTATAGTGAACTTGTTTAGTGTATGTTGCAAACGCTCAACTGTGTCGTGATTCCTTAAGAGCGCAAAAAACAACAAATGAGCGCAGAAAAAATATTCTGGACAGATTTACTGGAATTATACACAGAATCACCTGCATTATGGCGCATTAAAATAAAAACTGCACAGTTTACTTGTATAGTGTTTATCACCAGCTTAGGCTACGCAGTGCCAGACTTTTACCCCTCAGAAGACGTTTCCTGGTAGTTTTTAAAATTTTTTAATTACTAGTTCAAAAGATATTAAACTTAAAAAAAAATTAAATCTCAAATTTGCAAAAAAAAATTAGGGATACATAAATTTTAGAAGACAGAATTTTATATTTAGCATCATAACCAGGGAAACAGCAAATATGCAATTGCATGTTTTTTCTCGTGTGACTTATAAATGCTGATATAAGATATTTATCCGTTTCAGAACTTTTTATGAATTTTGGCATCCATTTGTAACTGCATATTTTTGCATATTTTACCCTTTAAAGCATGTTTTTACATATATTATTCTTACATGCATATATTTTTAGCATATTTACGAATTTTTAGAAAATAATTTATGCTTTTAGGGCATATTTTGATAATTTATAGAATATTTCTATTTTAATATTAATATCGGAAAACATCGGTTCATTTACTTAATTTTTCATTTCAAATACCTTCGAGCAAAGGCATTTCTTAAGAACTTAATATCTTCTACATCAATCGTTGCTCGAGACTGGTTATTTATGATTAATTTTTTTTTGTAACATTTTTTCATATAGTTAATATAATAGGAAAGAATTTGCAATAGTGCTAAATTGGTCACTGGGGTGCTTCGGTACTTTTGACATTCAAATAGTGCTAAAAGAAAGTACAATTGTACCAACTTTTCCATCCCTGGCACGAATTGCTTGCTTCCTGACCTTAAAATGGACACAGTGCTCTATATACTTCACGAAAACATATACTTTTTTTTTCTCAAAGTAAATTTGCACAATCTTTCGTTAAACGATTCACGGTGGCTTACCAAACTGTAGTGAATGTAAATGTCAACACAGTTTGATATTCTAAGCTGCCAAACCATACTTATCGATAACGATTGTTATCATGCAGCTGAAAAAACACATACATACATAAAATTGGTAAAATAAAATACAAAACTATTTTCAAACTGTAGAGTTTGGAGCGGAGTGCACCATATTTAACAGTTAGTGTCTTACATTTCGAGCCATAACCAGCAAAATATCTTAAGCGACATAATTTTCGAACCTAATATTTTGCCCAAAATCGATTATTTACGATCGTAAATAGTCGATTTTCGTCAAAAAACGAAGTAAAAATATTGTGTCGCTTAAGCTATTTTAGCAGTTATGGCTCGATATGACCTTGAACTTAAAAGCAATAATTCTTGTTTGACTGAATGTGTGGTCAGATTCAGCCTATATTCGACGATAAAAATATTTATATAGTTGAATAGTGCTTACAACAAAGAGCGAAAAAAATTTAACAGGGTTATTCGGTTTGACTCTAGGCAATGATTACAATTAAGTCCCTTAACATGTTTTCTTGAGCTACAATGATATAGTCCTACATACATAAGTATCGGGAATTTTTATTTTATGCAGAAGTCCTATAAGTATATCGAATTCTACTGTACGTTTGAATGTCAGAGAACTCCTCCTCAACGGCTGGACCGATTTCGATGCATTTTTTTATGCGTTTGGGTGGTGCCACGGATAGTTTAGGTTCACAAATCAGCCTGGCAGATGGCGCTGCAGTCGGTATCTAGGTTATTTATCTATACTGCAACAGAAGGGCTGGATCCACTTGAATACATTTTTGGTATGCAGTTCGGGGGGGGGGTGGGGGGCGTAAGACAACGTTTGCTGTTATTTTATATAATGTTGAGAAACTTAAATTACAAATAAAGAAACTTCGTTTTTAATATTCAGTTCATCTTATAACAACAATATATAAATAATCAATAAATAAAAAAAGTTCGAAGAAGTTATTATTCAATTAGAATTTATCTTATTAAATTAAAATGAATAAATTTCTTTTAAAAGAAGTGTTGCACTTATTTCCTTAAATATTTTACCAGTCTGCTCAAGTTGCTTTTTTTTCTTAAATAATACTTTGAAAATGTTAATATTGCAAAATATCTGTAGTTACTACATTTTGTGCTATAAAATTTATTTCAGAGTTTTAATTTATGACAAAAAAAATCACATTTATTATTTTAAATAAACGTGCAATATGTTTTGAACATTTAATTAATTTATTAAATGAAATAAATATGAAATGTGTAGCGGCCCAAAACAAGTTATACAATTATGCAGGTTAAAGTTAAATATTGCCAGCAATATTCTGGTTTAATGCAAAAAAGTTATTCAAACAAAAACAAATACAACAAATGCAGCATTTGCTGGTTTAACTTTTAAAGAGTTTTCTATATATATTTTGATTTAGAAGTGCAGTCGAAATATTTGTATAAAAAGCTAAAAATAAATGAGACCATTACAACAGAGTGTCGCATGCTAATAATGCACAATTACTTTATTTAATAAAATATATCGCACGCTTGCTGCAAGAACGTCATACCTTAAGAATATGCTTTTAGCTAATATTAAAAAGTTGATCGCCATATCGATTTCTATGTTGTGTAAAAATTTAAGACAACTATTTTGCATATTCACCTCTTGAGGTGAAAATTATATTAGATATTGCCCTTTAAGTTGTTAGTAAATTTACAGCCTCAAATTCGCCTTCTCTGCAACAACTTGTTTTTGCGTTATTACTCTTTTCCAGCAAATACTCCATCTAATAAAAAAAATGCTTGAAAGATGTACTTAAAGTAGCGTTTGTTTTACTGACAACACTTTGTGTGAAAAACTAAAACTAGTTGATGACGCATTATTAGAAAAAAGTTTTAATTTATGTAAAAAGATTAAATCCAACTGGAATAAATTGTATATAATTCGCTCGTAAAAAAGTAAGGCTGATACGATATGCCAAATTACTAAGAAAAAAGTAAAATAAAAATTATAAGTACTTAACTATTTTCTAAATTATCTTTATTTCAAAATTTGTTTCGCATATTCAAACCGGTGCTTATTTTAAACAGTTTTTCAGCAAATATTATAAAAATCCAATCCATAGCAATTTTTAAACTGAATTATTATAAAAATAAAATGATATGCGTTTAAAACACTTATGTTAATTCAATGATAGTGAGAAATCTAAGGTCAAAATTTTTGCTATTGGTATTTAGATTTATTAAGATTTTCGAAATTTTATTTCGAAATTTCGAAGATAATAAAAAAATTCACGATTTCATCAAATTCTCGTTGATAATGATGATAATAAAATATGATAAGATACTTAAAATTTTTGCAGAAATCTTGATGTTGATATTTCGATTTTGTTAAACTTTCGAAATTAATTTTAAAATTTCGAATATAATCAAAAATTCATTACACAAATTCTCATTGATAATGATATTTTAAAATATTAAAAACTTTTTTGAATTTTGTTTGATTTTCGAATCTTATTTCGAAATTTCGAACATAATAAGTATTTTAAAGTTTGATAGATTTTTGAAATTCATCTCGAACATAATAAAAAATTCTCAATATCATAAAATTCTCATTGATAATGACAGCATAAAATATAACGAGGCATTTTAAATTTTGCTACATTTTCGATTTTTTGTTTTAAAGTTTCGAACATAATAAAAAAATCATTATTTAACTTCTTGTTGATAAGGATGTCACAAAATATGACAATTAAGTTTAGGTTTTTGCAAGATTATTTCTTATGCTATTTAGATTTTGTGAGATTTTCGATTTATTTTTTTAAATTTCGAACAAAATAAAAAATGCATAATTCAAATTCTCATGGATAGTGATATCATAAAATATCACACAATACTTTGTATTTTGTTAAATTTTTGAAATTTATATCGAAATTTCGAACATAATAAAAACTTTAGGATTTCATAAAATTCTCGTTGATATCATAAAATATGACGAAATATTTTAAATTTTCGAAATTTATTTCGAAATTTCGAACATAACAAAAAAATTTACAATTTCATCAAATTCTCGGTGATAATGAAATGATATCATTAAATATGACAAGGTATTTATTATTTTTTTTAATTTTGCTAGTGATATTCAGAATTTATAAAATTTTCGAAATTTCGAAAATAATCAAATATTTACAACCTTATCGAACTCTCTTTGAAAATAATAACATACATATATTACATCTATTTTTGCAATAATAGTGAGTTCGAAATTCGAGGTTGCTATCACTTATAAGTGTAATGAAACGAATGCACCTATTAGCAAATTATATTGTAAGGTTTATTGCTTATTTCCTGTAAGTGTGTAATATTAAGTTATCATACATATATATATAGTTATAGTTTAAATTGTATTTTGATAGCGACGTATATAAAAGATAAAAACCTGTTTTAGAAATTATTAAAAAAAAGGAAATAGTTCCAATAAGGTAATAAAAAAATAGAAACAAACAAAGCAACAACATCTATGAAGAACTGTGGTACTAAACAGTAAAATAATGGAAATGGAATAATGGGTTAAAAAATAGAAAATATTTTCCTTGAGAACTTTTTGAAAGATTTATTTATTTTTTTTTTCAAAGCACAGAGTGCAATAAAATGAATGATAATGATAATGTAATTTAAAATTAAGTCATTTTTCTAAGTCTTTATGCCTGATTGTATATACAGTAAGTTATCTTGCTTTCGGAAGCATATTTTTTAAATTATATATGATTGCATTATATCTTATATTTAATAGTTAAGTTATCTTTTAATATATGCGATTTTAACTCAAATTTACTATAATTATTTCTTTTTTTTTTTTTTTTGGAAACTTTTAATATGTGTCCCACTGTATGTTGCCAATAATCAAGATCAAGATGTAGTAGTTGAATATGTATATACTTACGCCATATTTCTTTTTATATTTTTTTTTGTACACTTTTAAAATGTGGCCCACTGTATGTTGCCAATAATCAAGATCAAGATATACGAGTAGTTAAATATTTAAATATATGCGCCATAACAATGGCTAGCCTTATAAAGTCAGCTGCTATTTTTTCTGCTATTTTCCCGCTTCATATAAATTGCTAATTGACAATTTTTTATAATCACACTTTTATACTAAGCATCACATTTTAATATTTATTTTATTTAAAGTTTTGTTTTATAAGTTTTATTGTACCCATTTTATCTGGCAAATATAATAATTAGATTCAAGATTAACATGCTGCGCCACTATTAAGTAAGCCAGCACAACTTTTTCTAAACTTGTCAAGCCAGATTAAACATGTGCTCTAGCACAGTATTACTAACAACTAATAGTTGAACTAGAGACAAATCTTTGCAAAAAAATCTATAAATATAAGTTACATTACAATAGAATAAATTTGCTATAAACAAAATATTATTAAGCATAACAACATCGCACCTAAGAAAACCGCGCAAAAAAAATGCAGTTCTCTGACAACCAGCAGACAGAAGCTCTAAACGGCAGAGAAGGCGTGCAACAAGATGCCAATAGAGTTGCAGGTAGTGGTGCGATTGTAGATATGCCACAAAAACTTAATGCCGGTGCTATTAGTAACGTTTGGGAGTATGAAGAGATTTTAAAAATTTTAGGTATGTATGGTTTTGTATACAGATTTGTTGGAAAGAATTTTTATTATTAAAATTTTTTTGTTTATCAAGGTTTTGGCAAAACCCAATGGATTTTATTGCTAATCAGTGGCTTGATGACCATGACCTCTATGTCGGCACAATTATCGGTGGGCATTATAGCAATATCATCTCAGTGCGAATTTGGTATGACGCAGAGGGAGAAGGGGGTCATGATGGCGGCATGTGTGACAGGTAATAGTTTAAATATATTTATCAGCAATTTTTTTTATTCTTTCCTTACTTTTAATTTTATTTGTGTATTAAACAAGGCCTTCAAACATAACAACTTGTTCGCGGTATGTTCAAGTTATATTTGTGAAATGTTTTTTATAAGCTTTTGAAGATAAGACTTAAAAAATTCTAATTAACAAGTTCTTTGATGGACAAACTTTTAGTTCTACTAGCGAATTCAAGCTTTTGAAAAATACTCACAATAGAAACTGATATAAGCATGTGTTTACAGTAAACCGGATTTTTTTTGTGTGATTTGTTTCTTAATTTAGGAAAAATTATGAGATGTGAGTTGTGTGAGGAAAATTCAATCAAAACTTAAAGAATAAATAAAGTCCAACTTTTCTTCGCTTTCGAAGGATTCCCTACGGACACTACATATCGCTCATTTACTCAAAGAACATCATAACTAAATAAAAACAATTTTGCCAAAAAAACGCGTTTGAAGTTTTCAATTTACACACAACGATATGAGGATTAATTCTGTATCACTAATGCTAGAAACACAACTGGGACGAACGACGAATTTTGCGGTGCGGACTTTCGTCATAAGAAATAAAACACATTTGTATATATGAAAATTAACATCGTCGTTCGTCCCACTAGTGTTCCTAGCATAACTCAAAAATTTAGAGTTATGGCGTTCTTTGACTAAATGAGCGATATGTAGTACTATATGAATCTTATCGTAAATAAACTAATGTCTTACCTGGTGCAGACATTTTTTAAAAAATTGTACCCGGTAAACGTTTTTTCGGTTTTTAGTGATTTTTTACTTTTGGCTCTTTTTCTGTTTTTGTGATTTATTTGGTTTTTTGGCGTTTTTAGTTTTGAAAATTTTTTCGGCAATTTTTAAGTTTAAGCGATTTTTTCGGTTGTTTTATAGTTTTGGTGCTTTTTTCGGTTTTAAGCGATTTTTAGGGTTCCGTACACCAAAGATGAAAAGGAACCCTTTGGTTTTCGCTAGGCTGTCCGTCTGTCATTCTGGTCCGTCCGTCTGGTTCGTCTGGTCTGTCTGGTCCGTCTGGTCCGTCTGGTCCGTTTGGTCCGTTTGGTCCGTTTGGTCCGTCTGGTCCGTCTGGTCCGTCTGGTCCGTCTGGTCCGTCTGGTCCCTCTGGTCCGTCTGGTCCGTCTGGTCCGTCTGGTCCGTCTGGTCCGTCTGGTCCGTCTGGTCCGTCTGGTCCCTCTGGTCCGTCTGGTCCGTCTGGTCCGTTTGGTCCGTTTGGTCCGTTTGGTCCGTCTGGTCCGTCTGGTCCGTCTGGTCCGTCTGGTCCGTCTGGTCCGTCTGGTCCCTCTGGTCCGTCTGATCCGTCTGGTCCGTCTGGTCCCTCTGGTCCGTCTGATCCGTCTGGTCCATCTGGTCCGTCTGGTCCGTCTGATCCGTCTGGTCCGTCTGGTCCGTCTGTCTGTCACAGGCTATTTTCTAGAGGACCGTAAGAGATACGGCCTGAAATTTGGACAGAGTGTGTAGAACTTTGGCCGCTACAATAACAAATACATAAAAGTTAAAAATTACAGGGTGTTCCAGAACGAGCAACGAAAAATGTTAAAACTCCATTTAATATACATACAATTGTATTTATGTATATACACTTGAAGTTTGTAAATTTATTGTATTTTTATACATGCTACAACAACTAACATTAAAATTAAAAAAAAAACCCAAATTAAAGGGTGTTCTATCAGTATATGTAATTTTGACAACTTGCTGTATCTTGGAAACCGTAAGAGCCAAACTATTCAAATTTTCAAAAACGGTAAAACTAAAAAACCCGACAATTATAAAATCGCCAAACCGAGAAAAAAAATCACCAAAAACCAAAAAAAAAAAATCGCCAAAACGAAAGGGAGCGCCAAATTAAAAAAAAAATTGGAAAGCTAAAATAAATCGCAAAAAACCGGAAAAATCGCCAAAATGAAAAAAACCCGCCAAAATCCAAAAAAAAAAAAAACGCCAAGAACCGAAAAAACCGCCAAAACGTGAAAAAGCGACAAATCTAAAATATCGTTTAAACTGAAAAAACTCCAAAAACGCAAAAAACAACATGTTAAAAAAATTTTCACAGCCGAATGTACGGAACCCTTCGTGATCGAGTCAAAGTCGCACTTTACAGAATTTATTATATATTTATTTTTGATATTTTTCACCACAATCTCAGTTTTATAAGATAATAGAATACATATTTGACAAGGTTTTATTGCTGTGTTTTTTATTACAAAATATTTTTATATTACATGAAAACAAGCTTGAATTAAACTCGCTTTCCACTTAAATTTCAAGTGCTTAAATTTTAATTGTTTGTGTGTATTTTATATTTTTTTGTATATTTTTTGCTAAACATGTCTCAACTACTAGTAATTAAATTAATATTTTATTTTATATATATATATATTTTTTTTTTGTATTTCGTGTTGCAGGCATTGTACTCTCCACCTACATTGGAGGCTACATTGGTGACATATGGGGCAGGCGAACGCTTTTAATGTGGTCCACATTAATAACAAATGCTTTACAATTCATAACGATGTTCGTTACCAACATATGGCTGTTTAATTTCATAAATCTTCTTATGGGCATCAGGTAAAATATTAAAAACTTTTTACATCTTCTATTTTTTATGGGCTTTTATTTTGTAATTTCAAACATAAATAAATTTGCAATACTAAAACCACATATTATCTTTTGCTTACAGTTTGGGTGGCATGTCGGCTGTTTTATATCCTTACCTAAGTGAATTTAATACGGCTATATCGTCCTGTAGTCATAAATTATTCTACCATGTTTGTAAGCATAACGGCCATGTATGTGCCAGGTATAATATTTTATATTACTACTGAGCTAATTTGTGGCTAAAATATTTGAATTTTTTGTTTTATTTGCAGCCATCTCATGGTTGGTGCTTTCCACCGACTGGTCATTTCAAATAACTGAATCTTTTATATTCAAGCCTTGGCGTTTGATTATTTTGTTTGGCTTATTGCCGGGCTTGGTGGCTGCTTTAATGTTGTTGGCCTATCCGGAAAGTCCAAAGTTGCTATTGGCCCAAGACCGGCAAGCGGAAGCTTTAAAGGCACTCAATTGGATTGCCAACAATAATAAGGGTAAGGATTTACTTTATATCCTTAAGAGTTCAGCGATAATCTTGAAAGCAGAAGAGTTAGCTGATGCGGATCTACTAACAAGGGGCAGTGGTTTGGCATTTTTCACTAACATATGGAAAGCTACGTTGCCTTTGTTTTACAAGCCGCATGTCATAAATGTTATCTTGGCGGTGGTGGCTTTGTTTGGCCTTATGTTTTCTTCGAATGGCATGCAAATATGGTTTCCTGAAATTGTAAATCGTTCTGCCGGTGGCTTAAAATCGGGCGAAAGCGCTACAGTGTGTACAATTTTAGATGAATCGTATGCCAGTGAAACTGTTAATGCAACCACTCTCGAAAATGCTGACCTAAATACAGTAAGTAGTAGAATATGAAGCTTTTATTTTGAAAAAGATATGAGAAACTTTTTGCAAAACTGGAAGTAAAAAAATTATAACAAGTTTAATTTATAAATATATGTAATTTTAGTTTTCAAAAAACTTCACAACCAAATTTACTTTAAGAGTTCAAAAAAACATTTTTATAAAAATACTGGTTTTAAATTCTGGTTTAAAAGCAGTATTTTTTTTATAAAATACTGGTTTTAAATTCTTAAAGTATATGCGCCTATCTTTTTTAACTAAAAACAAATATATTTATAGATAAAACTGTAAACTTTTAGGGCCATTATTACAACTTGTCTGCCTGATAAATATGCTATGCATTATTATTGGGATTGTTATAAATAATAATATTATTTAATGGATAAACATATAACAAATGAAGCTTTTATATTGCAAGGGCATTTATCGGTCCGAGAAAATCCTGTCTTTACTAACGGCAAGTTGTAATAATGGCCCTTAACAAAGTATACATTAAAACCAGTATTTTGTATGGTAATACTGGTTTTAAATTCTTAAAGTATACTTTATTTTTACTATGAATAATATGCTGTTTTGTCTTTGACAGCTCATATAATCTTTTAAATCAGTTACTTAAGTTCTAAATTAATTAAAATTTTTAAGATGTGTGATGACACTATTTCAACGAAAACCTACATTGACAATATTATTATGGGCTTGGCTTTTCTTGTGGGCTTTTCCATACAAGGTGTGCTGCTAAATCCTCTGGGTAGAAAAAATGTTCTAATAGGCGTCTTAAGTGTGGCGGTGCTATGCGGCATTCTACTGCACATTGTTACCAACACCACGGGAGTTTTAGTTTTATTCTGTTTGTATATACTATTGCCGGGTCTTTCGGTATCCATCATGTTGGGAGCTATGGTGGACTTGGTGCCCACTCATTTAAGGTAATATGGCAAAGAATATATTTTATTTAGTTATTAATTTTGTGAGTTACAAGAGTGCTTAAGACGAGATAAGCTAATTTTGACAAAGAACTTTTTCCTTATTTTTGCCGATTTTTATTTATTCAAAATGTTTAGAATCTTTATTGAACAATTTTTTTTTCTAAGTTTTTATTTTTTGTACTTGAGAAACGAAAACGTTTTTGTTTTAAATATTTTGCTTTGACAATTTAGAGGCAAAGCACTCAGCTTGGGCTTCACTTTGGGTCGTTTGGGTATTATAGTGGCCTCAAATTTAATTGCCTCCATGTTGGTATACTACTGTAATGGTCTTTTTGCCATAGTAACCTGCACTCTATTGGGTATGAAAAGAAAGACTAAACTGAAATTAATAAATTATAATAACTTTTAATTTTTTTTCTTCGTTACAGTGTGTGGTGGCCTTGTTTACTTTTTACCCATTTAGTAACGAATTTCTTTGGAATGCTTCAAATAAATAAAAAAAAATATGTTTAATATTTAGTATTTATAAAATATATTCATACTCTTATTAAACTTTAAGCTCGTGCTTTAAAAAAAGAACAAGACACAACAGTTTTTTTTCTCGCTTAAAAAATCACTACAAATATGTGCATAAGTTATGAATTCCCATTTACATTCCAACACCAGCCACTGTGTTAAATTTGTATGTCATTTATATAAATAATGCAATAAAAAAATATATATACACTCATATACATACATATCGTTGCCTTAATATAGAAAGGTACTCACTCATTATTTTTCTTGAAGTCGTGATTTTTGTATTTTTCTCTGCATGTTCTTATATCGAAACAACCTATTGTTTGCCGTTACCATTCTCAAAGCATTCGCAAATATATGAAAAAATTTCTTATATAAGAAATTCGATTTTAAAAAGTAATGAAATAGGGCCTTTCTATATTAAGCTAACGATACATACATACATATATACATATATATTTATTGTGTTATGAACAATGCCAAGAATATATATGTATATAGTTTGCATCTTCTTTTTTTTTGCAGTAACAATATTTTTGCATATAAAATATTTTGCATTCTGTTGCAAATCAATTTCCCACAAGATTTAAAAAAGTAAAAAGAATAAAAGCTTAACTTGAATAAAAAAAACTTTGATAAAATATTTGCTATATGGAAATAAAACATGTATGAAGGTCGGAGGTGGAACACCGTGCAGTGTGCTCAAATCTTTGTAAGAAGTTCAAAGTAGACTTGAATTAGACTTGGTTCAAACTCACTCAGTAGCTCGTTTTTGACACAAACCAAATGGTCAAACCCATATAAATAACCTTGTTATGAACATCGGTTTGTGTCATAAATGAACTAGCGAACGAGTTCGATCCAAATCTAACTAGTATTACACACTTTCAATTAGACTTGTGCCCAACAGTTCTTTTTGAACTAGTTCGATCAGTTGGCTACAAATCAGGTCAAAACCATCAATGTAAATTAAATGAGTTTAAAAGAACTTTTGATTCAAACGCTCTCAAGCTAGTTCAAAGAGAACTGTTGGACACAAGTATTCTTTCAATAACTCTTCTTCGACACAAACTATAATCAAAGCCATTAGATTTGGATCCAACTCATTCAGTAGCTCATTTTTGACACAAACTAAATGCTCGAACACAAATAAATAACATGATTATGAACATCGGTTTGTGTCACAAATCAACTTGCAAACGAGTTCGGGCCAATTATAGCTTGAATCACACACTTTCAATAGCTCTTCTTTGACATAAACCTATAATCAAAGCCATTTAGACTTAAGTCCAACAGCTCTTTTTGTACGCGTTTGAAAGCGTTGAAATAAAAAGTTGTTTCAAACCCATTTAATTTACATTGACGCTTTTGACCGAACTTGTGTCCAACAGTACATTTTAATTCAAAAGAGCTTTGGACATAACTCTAAAGCCATCAGATTTGGGTCCAACTAGACCTATATCGAACTCATTCAGCTCGTTTTTGACATGAACCTATAATCAAATCCATTTAAATAAATTATTTACATGAGTTTGATGAATGGTTTGTATAAAAAAGAGCTACTGAATAAGTTCGATACAAGTCTAGATCCAACTCATTAAGTAGCACATTTTTGACACAAACCAAATGTTCCAACCCATATAAATAACATGATTATCAACACCGGTTTGTGTCACAAATGAACTAACAAATGAGTTCGATCCAAGTCTAACTTATATTGCACACTTTCAATAGCTCTTCTTAGGTACAAACCTATAATAAAAGCCATCAGACTTGCATAGAACTCATTTAGTAGTAGAGCTGGTTCCAACTTGTTCAGTCGTTTATTTTAAATACAAACCTATGATCAAACCTATGTAATATAAATTGGTATTGGGTATCAAAAATGCTCGACTGAACGAGTTAGATCCAGTTCTATTTAGTAGCTCGTTTTTGATACAAACAAATAATTAAACCCACGTAATTTAAATAGGTCTGATCATAGATTTGTGTCTGTAATAAGCTAGTAAATAAGTTTGATCCAAGTCTAAAAGCCATGTAACTTAAATGGGTTTTTTTAGTGTTAAAAATAAAGAAAAAATAATAAATTCAATAAACTGCGACTTTGAATCGAACACGAAGGGTTCCGTGCGCCACATATATAATACTATACGAACTTAAGCCTATACAATAGAATATCTTAACCTATGTAGAACTTTTTTTTTAATTTAAAGTAGACAGTAAACTTGTTTCCAATTTAGGCGGTTTAATTTAGTTGTAGTGATTTTCTTAGTTTTCGCACTTTTCTTCGTTTTTGGGATTTTTTTTTTTCGGTTTTTGACTTTTATTTTAGTTTTAGTTATTTTTTCGTTCTTAACGATTTTCTGTGGTCTATTTTAGTTTTATCGATTTTTTAAGTCTTCGCGTTTTTTAGGGTTGTAGCGTTTTTTTTTTCGTTCATGGAGATTTATTTTAATGGGTGTTTTTTATTGAGGTATAGAACTTTAAGTTGGCATCACGTTTTTAACTGGCGGCCATTTTGTCAGCTGTCAAGTGATTAATATTTAGTTTGGTTTGCCATTTCATCATGAACAGGTTGACAAAAGAACAACGCTTGCAAATCGTGCAAATTTATTTCGAAAATAATGGTTCAGTTCGCGAAGTTTACCGCAAGCTCCGTCCATTTTATGGTCGACATAATCGTCCATCAGAGCAATTAATTCGGTTAACCATGGATCGTTTTCGCACTACGTTTACTCTATGTGATAATACGCATCCGCAGAGACGTCGAACAGTGCGCACCGAAGAAACAATTGCCGCTGTAGAGCAAAGTGTTGAAGAGGACCCGAATGAATCGATTCGCCACCGTGCACAGCAATTGGAGCTTTGTCCATCAACTTTATGGAAGATTTTGAAGATTTTGAATGTGGATGAGTTGTGGTTCCAACAAGACGGCGCTACATGCCACACAGCGCACGTCACAATCGATTTATTGAAGGAAACATTCGATGAGCGCATAATTTCGCGGAATGGACCTGTCAATTGGCCACCAAGATCGTGTGATTTGACACCATTGGATTATTTTCTTTGGGGATATGTGAAGTCGCTCGTCTACGCCAACAAACCAGAAACGTTAGGGGACTTGGAAGCCAACATTCGTGGCGTTATTGCCAACATACGGCCCCATATGCTCGAAAAAGTGGTTGAAAATTGGACCTATTTTTGTACATATTTCGTGAAAATTTCAGGTCAGTAGCTCTTATGGCTCTCAAAAACACAGCTTGTGGTGGACAGATGGTCATCGTGAAAAAACGCTCTGATGTTAGAACTGAAGGTTCTTATATCATCGCAAAGAATGTATTAAAAAATTTACTTGAAATATATTTATTTTATGGAAGTGTAATAGGGCATTTGCATTATCTTCAACTCTCGTACTTACGAGATTTCGAGCTAAATCTAGGTGCTTATTACTGGATTTCGCATACAATACAAAATATAGTTTGTGAGAGTAGATTTGTAGGAAATCTACATTAAAATCTAATATTTTTATTTTATTTTTACTACCCTGTACATAGTATTTGTATAAGAGATTATTGAATTAGCTACGGTCTGTTTGAAAAGGTGTGAGAATTGGCTACACTGTAATTGTTTGGTTGAAGTTTAGGAAAATTTTCAATTAATGGGTTTTGTTTTTGATATAAAGAGTCTTTATAAATGTCAAAACAATTTGGTGTAAACGGTATAGATTTTCATAAAGATTTTAATTAAAATCTAACAGATTTTGTGCAAGTATACATGCCTTATAACTAAGCTTCGAAATAGCTGAATATGGAGTAACTACTTTAATTTAAAATTGCTTCAATTCAGACAATAAAAATTTTAAAATTATTTTGATATGCAGGCTCTCCTTAACAAAGAATTTTTTCTCAATTGGTTTATAACAAATAAGGCAACAGAAAAAAAGAAAGAAGGAGCTCCCATAAATTGTATTTAATGGCAAATATTTTTTGTTCCCAAAGCCCAATCAACCATTTAACATCCAGAGCTTATGGTAGGGTGAAATAAATAACAAATATTGTACATTAAAAGTTCTTATATTTCAAGATGCTCGCTTGCTCTTATAAAGCAAAATAAATAAAAAATATATAAATATGTTTATAAATTTTAAAACATTATGATAAAGTGTATAAATTGTTACCAAATGATGTTTGCATATGAATAAACGAAAATATATGTAGATGTTCAGCAAAAATATGAAAAAAACAAAGCATGCATGAATTTATTTCCAAGTGTGAATATTTATGTATATATATGAATATAAATATATACATGTGCTGTAATAATATATAAACAAGTAACATGGTTGCTTGTTTGTTTGTTTTTTATATATTTTATTCTTATTATTACCCTCTGGTAGTAATAATTTTTTTTTTGCTTGAACTTTTTCTCTTTACTTGCAAAATTTATAAAATTTATTCAACATACTAAAAGAATTTTTGTTATACGTTCGTGTATTTATATATTTATGTGTATATATACACTTTTGTATCGATTTTGTAGTTGTTTTTGTTTTAAACAAATGTTTCCGTAATATTGTTCATAAATAAAAAATGTTCGAAAAGTGTTAAATTTGATAAGTTAAAATTACTTATGTATGTGTATGGATTGAATTATTTTTTTATATTAAAATTCGAGATCTGTTTGAAAAAAAAAGAAAAACAACGTATTTAAGTTTGTTATAAATAACTACTTGCTAAAGTAAAATTTTTTATACACACATATGCAAACACGCAGTGATAACAAAATGTCATTTTGATTTATGAAATCTTATTGGGGTTACTTGAAATAGTGTTTCCCTTTTTGGTTTGAAATAAAACTATTGTTGGAAAAATATTTTTATTTTAAATTATATTGTTCAATAAGTAAATAAATGAAGAGTTGTATTTATTGTGTAATTTTTAAAATCAAAATTTTGTAAGAAGTGATTATACGATGTGTGTATATAGCTTTATCCTTCAAAGTTTTCGTAACATTTTTCTCTAGAAGTCAAAAAGCATTCTTAGAGAGGTCGCACACTGTCGCGAAGGTGGCCAAAAATTAACAAAATTCTAATTAAGTAAAATAAAAAAATTTAAAAAAGGTTTTAGTTAATTTTAATTATTATTCGAACTTCATTTGTATCTATATTTATGATTTGAAAAGGTTAAAGTTCGTATCGCTTTGTAAGCTAAATTACATGTGATAATTATTATTGAACAAATAACATCAAAGTTTGTTGTAAATATTCTGACTAACAACACGTAGTAGAACGGAACAACTAGCTGTTTTCGAAGGCCACTAAACCTTCATCATCAGTGTTCTTTTGTGTTGAGTCCACTCTGTGTGGCGTCAGTTGATGTAGATTTCTGCTTTATATACTCAGTCATCATTGCAAATGGAATCTGTGAATTGTTTTGATTCATCTTATTTCAATTTTGCTGAAAGCCAAATCATACACCTTTTTAAAAGACCGTCGTTAATTCACTCATCTTTTTTTTTGTTAAGATACAAAACAGGGTAGTAAAAAATAAATAGATTTATATGATTTTGAGTACATTTCCTACAAATCAACTTACAAAGTAGATTTCGTTTTTATGGGGAATCTGGTAAAAATCAACTAGATATACCTCAAAATCTCGTAAGTACTAGATCTCGAGATCAAGTAAATGCCGTATTGAAGAGTCACAACTGCGGTTTTTTTTGGTCCATAGATAAGACGACAGAATTATCGAACAGAATTAGGACATTAAGTTTAGTATTTCAGTTCTTCTATAGACATAAATATTTTTATTAATGAATGTGGTTTTTTAATCAAGACAATTAAACAAAATTTTAGCTGGATGAAATTATTTTTCATATTCCATTTTATTAAAACTTCATATTAACCCTTAGATGATGTTAACAAATAATCTCTACCCAAGCAGATAAAAATGGGTGCCAGAAAAATGCTAGTATTTCTTTTGAAAGAATACCTTAAGAAAGGAGGCTTAGTTGTAGAGTTACATAAATTTATTATCTTTGGACTAAAAATATACAATACTTGCAAAAATTAGTTGATTGAAAATTAAAGTTCGAATCTTGCTTATTTTCACTATCAACAAATGTTTACCTACACATATTTCATTAGTAGCAGAAAAAGTAGTAAAATAACTTGCTTGGATGGTTTAAGTGGCTGCCTGCTCCAGACAGGTATTCAAGTAGAATATACATGATTAATTTTTGACAGACTACTCCACTTATCGGTGTCAACTTATGCAGGACTGTGTCTAAATACCCGGAATACCGTGATGGGTCCAAGATCCAAACTATTGCATTGAAATTTCTGATAAGGTCTCTTAAAATAATCACTAAAAACTCTTAGAGATCGTCTCTTACATGACTTCCTAAAAACTTGTGTCACGAGAGATGCGAAGCTGGATATTCGCAAAGGAAGTTGAAGACTCTTTCTTCTCGTGAAATAAGTACTTTCACATACTTATGTAAATAAGTGCTTATATAAATGTCACATTACCCTACTTTTTTTTTACAACCATCAACTCGCCCATTACTTTCCCAACTAGCTCAGTTTATTCAGGGGGGATATGACCCGCGGTTTCCGGTGTAGGGATGGACAAAAATATTTATACAGTAAAGAACAAAAATACAAAAGAAAAAACAAACTACATTGGACGGGATACACACTTAACTGAACTGTGATACACTTCAGACATATGGTAGTATTTGTCTTCTCTATCTGCCCTCCCTACCTGTGGTAACATTCTCAATCGTTTTTATGTTACCCCACAAACAATTCTCAAGTCACCTTTTTACATACTTACATCCACACGAAATTAATGACTTTAGCCGGTCATTTTATTTTCCAATTCACTTAAATTTTATATTTTTTTCTTTTATGCTAATCAATCACAAAAGCTTGACAAATTTATTTTAATGTTCTAACAAAAACTAATAAAATTTTTTTTTCTTTACAATGATAAAACTTAACTTACTAACAAATTACACAAATTCCCAAAAATACCCTAACTCTTCTGGACACCACAGTCAAACAGAACAACGAACAAAAAGACACTAGAATTTTCCCTATTTTAAAGAGCTCTCTAAAACAAGGTTTTATTGTTTAATTTTTTTATTATTTTTACTACTTTTTACACTCGCGACAGAAATATTTTTGGGCTAACAAAAAGGTATTTAAATCCTTACACACTAAACTAACGTTTTAATTATTTTTTTATTTATTATTTTTTTTTAAACAACAAAAAATTTGGCTTTAACAAATTGAACTTGGCACAATCATAAAAAAAAACCTTAACTGTATGGAGGTAACACACGACGAAAATTAACTTGCACAATACTCTCTGTGTATTTGAAGAAAATTTATGGAATTGTGTCTTAACAACTTTGTACATATATAAAATGTTTCTTTAACTATAATTCTAATACATTGATTGTCTTTATGACTCATGCACGAATTTTATGTACGTATGGGTATGTATCAAATAATAATAATAAAAAAAACTTAAGCAAATATGTGTAGGCCGACTCACCAAGCCACAGATAAATTCTATACTCTCCTTTTCTTGGTGATGATTTACCCAACTCCTTTGGCCTTCCACCCAATGACCACCAATTACTCGGTTGGCTTGCTGAATATGGTAACAGACTATTCCACCCACGGCATACAAAAATTCCACCAGCCTGATGCACAAGTGTAGATTTAGGGCGAATTCCAACCCTGTCCTTGTTGTTCCCACTGGCACCAAATTCACTCAATTCTTCCACAGATTTTCTTTTCGCTTTTCAGTATACAGTTTTCTTCTTTTTTTCTGCCTTTTTAATAATCTTTAATTTTTGACTATCTTCTCTGCAAGTTCAATCTTCAATCCTTCGAAAACTATTTTATTTTTACTACCATACCCTTGATGCCTTCCAGTTCGAAATGCTCTCGCTATCTGTCTCTTTCTATTCCTGTATGTAGTCTTTCAACTAGTGGCGATTAAAAATAAAAAAACCCTTCTCGTCCCCCTCATAACATTTCATGTCTCGCCTACGCTAGCCAGACTCACCGCTACCTAACAGATTCAAAATTGAAGTCAATAACCCTTTGCAACTCTGGCCTTGAATTTGGTCAGTAGCCTGTGAAGAACAATTAGTGCGTTGCTTTGAATATACATATTTATTTAATATTTTTCCTCTTGTTTGTTTTGGGTTCATTGATCTCTTTATTATGTCTACTCCTATATCCAATCCGCATTTTCTAATTGCTCCCAACAATCCAGATTTCATCCCAATTCGATCGCGAGTATTAGGTCCTCATAAAAACAGCAGGTCGTCATACCTAAATTCCCTTATTGTTTACTTTGTCATTCTATTGTGTTTTATTTTGTTTGTTTTCTTCCATATTTTGTTTATATTTTTTTTTTAATTTCTTTTTATTTTCTCTTCTTATTTGTTTCGCGATTATTCCTACATGAAGTTGCCACTCCAAACGAACTATCAAAATCTACAATAATAAAGAATGACAACAAACAATAATAACACTCAACACAAACAAAACTTTACATCCGCTACATAAAATAATAAAACAAACAAATACTACTCATTACTTTGTAAGGCAATACAAGAGTGACTACCCATTACAAAATCTCGAAAAACATTTTCTGGGTATAAAGCACATTGATATCACAAATGTCAATCAAAGTATGACAAAAGTATCGTTTTAAGGAATCGTTGAGTATTGGCCATTACACAGCTATGAATGCATACAGATAAAAATAAAAAATACGTATTAATTTATACCGAGTTCGTAAAACTTTAAACACTCTACAACTGTATTTAAACATATTTTTTTTAAGTACTCACCACTAGCAACAATAAATAAAATTTGTCGACTGTGTGTGCTATAATCATACGCATGAGTATAAATATACTCTGACTAATAATAATAAATATAAATAAAATTTATAGACTGCGTGTAGCTATAATCATACGGATGCGCACAAAAATATTCTGACTATTAGTCGACTACATATGCGTATATTTAGGGCTATTTTGGTACCACACACCAATTGAGTTTATAAAAATTTTTTAAATTACGCAGCCTAGCAATTATAAATAAAATTTATAGACTGTATGAGCTATAATTGTACGCATGAGTATAAAAATGCTCTGACTATTAGTCGGCTAAACATGCGTATATACAGGACTAGTTTAGTATTACACACCAACTGTGTTTATAAAAATTTTTTAAATTACGCAGCACTAGCAACTATTAATAAAATGTTTAGACTGTATGAGTTATAATCATACGCATGAGTATAAAAATGCTCTGAGTATTATGCCCTAATTCAGTAAGAAGATTTAGGACGTTTTTGTTTGAAAATGCTTCTGAGTTCTTGTCTTTGAAGTCTCTAAATTATTTTCTTCAAAAATGGTTGTTGTCTTTGACAATGAAAAATATAAATATTATTGCCATGTTTTTAAGACATAAAAATTCAATTAAATTATTATACAATAGTTTGAAAAATATATGAAAAAATATGTGTTGGATATAATGTTTAGAACAAAATCATAAAGCAAATACACGAACCTTCTAGCATAGACAATAAATAATAATCGTTTTAAAGAATCAAAACTGCTTCTTTTTATTTGCACACACACACACACACACACACACACACACACATAAAGCATATTTTCAAACAGCTGCATATACTCTTATTTCTATCGCATTTTCCAATCCTTTTTATATACATAAATGTACTCGTATGTATACTTAGGCGAATAATGACTAAATATCCCGAGTGTCATGCATATATTTCGGTTAAATATCCATATCCTGAATAAAAACATACTTATGACTATAAGTATGAGAGAGAGAGAGATCAAATATGCATATCCTGAATATAGGCATACTTATGACTATAAGTTTGAGAGAGAGAGAGAGAGAGAGTCAATGCGTTTGATACGAATGTGCCTTTTTATTTTTAGTTTTAGCGTATTTAAGTTTTTCGCAGTAAAGATGCTTTTGTAAGTACGTTGGAATCGGCTATAGTGATATTTGCTTGAGAGAAAATACGTGAGCATTCGAATTGTTTGCGCTATAATTATGATTATACGGAGTCGCTTAAATTAAGGCTATTTACTTATGTATATTTTTTTTTGAGTACTAATTATCATTCTAAGTTCTTATTCATATTCTGCATTGATATTGTTAAAAGGCTTAATGTGTTAAAAAAAAACTCAGAATATGTTAAGAGCAGAAATTTTAACAAAATTTTCTAGCAATTTTCACGGTATGTTAAAAAACAATTGAAGCTTTTAACATCTTAATCGAACATTATTAAAATATCAAATATAAAATTCTTAAAAAAATGTATAATTTATTATTATCCATTAAATAATGTAATGGAATGAACTATCGACTCAGGAAAACTTTTAGTCACATAAAAGTTCATATAAAAGAAATCATGATAATTTTGTCTGTTTACAAGATAGTATAAATATGATAATATAATAATACTTTCGGCCTAGATTGTGTAGTTAACTGCGAAATATTTTTTTTATTTCTCTTTCATTAACTGCTATAGTGGAATATCCTTTTTTGAAAATTTAAGAACATTTTTAATTAAGATTGTAGTCTTTTTTATGAGTAATACTATCAAGGTCCCATTTTCGCTATTGCGTGCAAGAATATTCATTAATATATTGAGTTATATATTGCAAATAAGCCATAATCATTTGCTGCATTTCATATTGACACACAACACAAGAAGTGTAAAGGAGATAGACTGACTCTGTTAGGATGTGAATAACTTACCTTTTGATGGTATTTCTGGTGAAGCCAAAGCGGTTAAGAGGAAAATTATACAACTGACGACATGCACGACTTCCATAATGCGGTTGTTATTTTGTGGTTAAAATGATGGTTGTAATGTTGCTGTTATTATTGGCACGAATTTTGTTGTTGTTGTTGCTGCTGATGTTGCTGCAGTCAAAGCTGTTGCTTCTTATTATGCCAGGGATTATTATAGCTGTTGTTGTTGCAGCCGTTTGTATTGTTGCTGCCTGTTTGTTATTTATCCCCGTTCTTGTTTTCTTATTGCTATTTTGGTTTGTTGAATAATAATAGACTTCCGCAATGCAAATTATAGCGCTCACGTTATTGAGTTTTAAATGAACATAAAATAAAGCGTATAATCATGATTAAACATGTTCGCACACGTACACACTTATACATCATTATAACCATAAAAAGTTCACACTTATTTTATTGAGGAGTATAAACAAACAAACTCGCACACACACGCTCTTGTACACTTATAGATTGATGTTGGCGGTAAAAATTATGTCTTTGTGAATTTGATATTTTCGGTGGAAAATTCATATACTGAAGTAAAGAGATTTAAATACATTTTAACATATTTTTATATACGCTTTTACTCAGTGTTGTTGACAACAAATTTCAACTTGATTAAGGCAATAAAGTATATATATATATTTTTTTATTTAGCAGACTTTTACTGTTTACTGGTGCTTGGCACAATTATCTCCAAGGTTTTAGAATAAGCTTAATTTTCTGCTGTTTTAATATACTTAAAGAGTTTTGTTTTTTAACAAATTTTCTGTTATATTCACATATTTTTTTTTTCTTTTTCATGTGTAAATATTAAAATATTTAACATGACGTTGTATACAACTTTTTCATAAAGTTTTCTTTTATTTTTGGTTTTTGTTTGTCTTCTTGTTTCAAGTTGATTTCGTCTCCTTGTTTAAACTTTTTATTTTATAAACCGTTTTTAAATTGTTTAATGTCTCCATGTTTGTTTTATTACTATTATAATTTTTTTCTGTCTACAATTTTCACCTTTTGCGTCATTCTAGTTTTTTTATTTTTAATACAACAACAATGATTTGTTGTTTATTTAAACAATTTTTTAATTTTATTGCTGCTAAATAAAAAATAAATAAATGTGCAATTTCTACAAGTCAGGCCAACGACTCGTCTAGAAAATTTTTATGAAAATCCCTAATACATATATATAAGAGCTTTTCATATAAATTATACACTCAAGTCGTCTGTCTAGGTTGTAGAAATAGGGGATAAATTATTTAAGGTAAACAATTTTCATTATAAGTTGAATATCAGATATATATATGTATTTCTGTACATGGAAAAAAATGTTAACGAAGCTTTAGTATTGAATACACATTAAATTTAGTTGAAATATAACGAATTTCATTTAGGAATAAATGTTTAATCGGGCTTAAATTTCAATTGGCCACGATACTTGTGGCCAGGAATATAGCTGAAGGTGAGAAGGTAACCTTCTACGTCAACAGCCAGGCAACGCTAAAAGATTTGACACAATGTCAAATCAAAACTTGCTAGTGACTGTATTATATCCCTCAACTTGCTTATGGATAAATATATTTGTCAGACTATGTTGGGTTCCTGGCCACAACAACGTTGAGGGAAATGAAATAGACGATGAGTTGGCAAGAATAGGGTCAGCATTAGTTAAGAGAATGTGTGATTGATTGGTGTAATTACCCATAGGTCATTAATATAGGAAACTTAGTAATTGGATAGAAAGCAGGACCAACAGTTCATGGTGAAGTAGGGAGGAATGTAGAGTCTCGAGGGCTATGTGGCCAAAACTTGACTCAAGACGATACAAGCTGCTACTGGACATGAATAGAAAGACGATGTGGATCGCGATAGGTGCATTGACAGGTCACTTAACGGCTAGAGCAAGAACCAGCATTTGGGAGGATGAGCGGCAATTAAGAGGAACTGAAAACCATTGAACATTTTATCTGTCACAGCCCAAAGCTGCAACGTCATAGGTTTAAATGGCTGAGCAGATGTTTCCATAAGAGCTTTACTGATATTGGAAAAAATCCTCCTTTTTCGATTAACCTGAACATATTAAAAAAAATTTGAAACACCATAATTTTCTTCAAAGTCGATTGCTTTTAAATATATTTCACAACCTAACAATTACGTAAATAAATATTCAATTCGATTTATTTTATGCGTTTAACACATATTTTAGGTATAGCAAAAATAATAATAGAAAAACGGGTCACTAATTGCTTAACGAAATACAGTGGAGCAGAATTGTTATTTTGTCAGCTGAAATGCAGAACTAGGGAACAAAAAAATTAATTACAAAATCATATTTTTAATGAAAAAAAAGTATATATATATATATATATATATATATATATATATATATATATATATATATATATATATAAATATGTATATATATATTCTTTGATCAAATATATGAAGACAATCATTAACCCTTCTTGCATATGTTAAAAGTTAAATTTATTTTATTTTATTTTCGAGAAATATAATTTATTGAAATATTTTCATTACCAAAACTCTAATATTACAAATCTCCGCTTCAAAACAATTACAGAATAAAATTTATAAAATTTTTAAGCATTTTTCGGGGCGTGAGATTCTTAAAAAAATTTAGTAATATGTGAGTGTTTTATAAAATTTGAAGTAAACAACTAAAATTTTGTTTATAAGGTGAAAAAGGTGATGATCAACAAACGTATGATTAATATTTTCCTAAATATGAAATGTAAATCAATCATACGTCCTTTTGTGTTAAGGTGAGCGAGTGAGTAAGAGAGTGATACATATATATAGGGATAGGGATAGAGAAAGAGGAATCCTAAGGCATTTTAAAAGAGATTTATCTTCAGGAAACTAATTATTTTTAACTAAATAATACTAATTAAATTAATTAATGAGATACTTCATGTGGAAAATGCTTCGAAGTAAATAATTATTTACGATTGTCAAAATACTAAATTCGAAAATTATGTTAATTAATCTTTTTTTCATTGGCTGTTAATGCCCGATATTATGAAAACATTTCAAATTAAAATTAGAATATTCTCTTTCCAAATATCGAATCCTTTTTCCATGTGTTAAGATTTAACAATTTTATTAATAAGAGTTTTTAAAATATAAGAAAAACAACCTTAATACGAAACTGCGTAGTTTTAAGCAGGAAGTTGTTAAATTTATTTTCATTCGAAAGCTGAAAAATTTTGATACTACATGCGTATGAGTAATATTTTCCTAAATTCAAAATATAAATCCATCATACGTATTTTTGTATAAAATATAAATCGATCGCTTAATATAAAAAGGGCATAGGTATCTTAATTTTTTTTCGAAATCGCGTTTTTAACGTTTTCTGGTAGACAATATATAATAGCATCCGCCTTGAAGATCTTAGTACCTTACTGTTCAAATTCAAGGACTTATGGCCACTTAAAAAATTATTTCTGCATGCAAAGCCTTAGTTTTTCTTCAGTTTTTTGCTTCTCCTATAAAATATCGAAAAATTGAGTTCCGCCTTTCTTATATTAAGCCATCGAAATATAAATAAAAAAAAACAGCCTTATTTATAAAAATTATTAACTGCCTGGCTCACGATGTCGACAAGAAATTTTCGTTCGCCTTAAAACTCATTTTAGGAAAATTTTGTATGAAAAATTTGAAATAAAATACATTTCAAATTCATTTTAATTTTTATGAATATGGGGTAGTGTGTGAGAGTGATAGAGATAGAACGAAAAAAATCCTAAAGGCTTTTAAAACAGTTTTATATTCAGAAAAAATAATTCCTTAAAATTTATAATAATAGTTAATTTTCATTAAATATTTTTCTAATATAAATCACTGTGCCGAGTTTTCTTCACCAACTGACAAGGCGTCTAAACGCAAACCATACATTTTGCCTTTAACAACAACGATTAACTTCATCATATATTTCCAAACTGTCGTTTTTTTCGTTAACACCATGATTATGGGTTATTTAAGGCAAATTGTGTATTTTACAACCGCATATTACAGACGAGTGTTATGGCACTTAGAAGGCTCAACCTCTCACAGACATATACTAATGAAAGAGTATTATTTTTCACTTTTCATACACTTAAAAGGGAAATTCAATAATTCTTAATGTTGGTTGTTCTTAGTTCTTATATTTTATTACAAAAAAAAAAAAAACAAAAAAATTCATTTGATTTAGAAAGGCTTAAATTGTTTCTTTTCGTGAGTAAAATTCTATTGTAAGCATTATAAACGTTTGATAAGGGCAGAGAACTCATGCAGACAGAAACCTTTATTAAACACTCAACTTCCATTTGGTTAAATATGTATTAAAATTTTGTGTGTAAGTGTTGCATGTTGGGTGGCTCAGTGTTTGTTAGCAGTAAATTATTGGGTATTATATTTATTATTTTTTCATTGACTTTGTGCCAGCCAGGTTTTATTAATTGTTTTCGTTTTTCCAATAGCTTGCTTTAAATTATAGGGGAATAAGCATATATTTTTATTTTTAATAACTATTGGCATGTTACTCGTGTTCGTTGGCACTTTTTAGGTCTTTATTTAGATTACTATTGTCTTTTGTTTGATAAAGCGGTGTTAATGACATCTTAGCACACTTTTATTTGAAGGATAAAAATTGATTGTCATTAAACATAACGAAGCCATACACACACATAGAACATTTAAATATGAATTTATTGTGTTTAGTTAACAATTTGCTTTTGTTGGTTTTATTTAATTATTGCAGTTTAGTTGTTAGGTGGCAGACTAAAAAAGTATGACCTTTATTGGCGGTGTTGGTGGTAAGTAAGAAGTAATTAACTATTTAAATTCAAACTCTTATTTTCTTAAAGTTACATTCTTACTGCCTTATGGATAAATAATATTTCTGTTTAATAAAATTTTCTATGGAAATTTGATTAATAAACCTTTTATAGAATCAAAAGATTTCTTATGAATTAAGCCCTTAATATATATCAATCATAATACAGCTTTATTTATGAAAATTATTAATGCTTTATAAAGGCTTTTTAAGAAAAATTTTATATGCAAATTTATAGATTTTATTGATTTGTATTAAGGGGTATTCTAATGCATATACCATTGACTTTTTTTGTTGATAGTATTGCATCGATTTATCGCTAGATCTAGGGTTTGCTGTTCGGTTTTAACCCAAATCGAAGGAGCGGTGTTTTATCCCAAATATTGGAAACGGAAATCCGACGAGAAAACGTCGATTTTAAATTTTTTACTTCTTGTTGTTTTAAATTTTTTTGTATATCTGTATCAATCTTTAATAATGATCTGAAAGTGGTATATAATACTGGCAAGGTTGATGAGCAAATTGTTCAAAGCTCTTTACAACGTGGCCAAAAATTAATAGCTGCATATGTAGAAACTGACTGAGCTATGAAAAATCGAATGATCAAAATTACAGTATAACAATGGATAAGTGGACTAGTACTAGAGGTAAGCAAAATGTAATTGTTACCGTTTGGCTCTAAGCATAATTTTAAAAGCATGTAATTAAAAAAAAAAAACTCAAGGCCAGCAAAAATTAATTGAGTTCGGCATCTCATTCGATTCATATATTGTGGCTTCTACTGCCAATGCATTGGAGAAGCAGTAAATATTAAATTTAGATTCTATAGAACTGTAGCTTTGTTTGGCTCACGGAATCCATATTCTGGTGATGTATGTGGTTTAAATGGTTTTCAAATTTCTATTTTAAAAGCATAAAAATTCGAACAGTTTTGCTTTTGAATCGTAAGCAAAACCAGTTGGTTTAAGTAAACTTTAAACCAAAATTGCGGTTTTTGATTTGATCGGTTTTTAGAAAACTATAGCAGGAAATATATAAAATGGTACACAGCTTATGTAAAGCACCTACTTATTACTAAAGGCACTACAACGATGCTATAAAAAACACACAAAAGCAGAGCTATAAAAAACCAGTTAAGCTTAATACTTCACCATCTATACTTTCTTTAAAATCCTGTTCCGCAATGTATCATAAAGAGGTATAATCGGTAATTTGAGTATGCAAGACGTCTAAATATTTTTTTAGTCCTTGGCATATCAATATCTCCAAGGCTATTATTTATTTATTTATTTATGTGTCTAATCTTAAGGAATAAATTTCTAAGATTAGATTTAATTTTAAAGCACTAGCTACATTGGCTATCGGCTCTCTTCAAGGTTATATTTCAATAATACAATTTGAAAAAAAATTCTGGTTAAGCGCTGAAGTGCTACAGTGAGCTTGAGCTACGTATATTACATGTGGAATATTTTTCGGAGACCTATTTTTATAGTATATTTTACCCAAAATATAACACATTGAATTAAAAGTTTTATAAAACTCAGAACGGGAATATATAAATTTTTTATTGAAATTTCTAAGCGTATTTGAGTTATGTGAGTCTTAATTTAATAGCTATAAATTACACAGTTCAACATGAAAATACATAACCATATACGGACACCACTACGTGATAAAAGACCAACAAAAAAGAGCGGTATCTCCCAGTTTTGCCACAAGTCATGCATTTTTTATGGTCCCCCAAAGATTTGGGACCTCGGTGTAATTTTTGCAAAAACTTTATCATTTTTTCAGGCTCATATCTTGAAAATCGTTCGGAATTTTGATTTTCTTTTTAAAGCAAAGTTGTAGCTTTTGGCATAAAAAGCAAAAATTGTTAACATATAAAAGCAAAAAAAATCACCTTCAGGATCAAAATCGCAAAAATTTTAATAAATTTGATTTTTTTTTTAATTTTTGCCCCTCTTCAGGTCCATAGGTAACAAACCGTTTGAAATTCAAGGAAATAATTCACGACAAAAATGTAGTTACAATCTTAGCAAACAACTTTTTAGAACATATGAACTTCGTAGGAATGATTCTTAACACCGTTTAGGTAGCCGCAAAAGTGAAAAATTTCCCGAACATTTTTTTTATTTAATTTGTTTGGAAATTTTTCACTTTGCTGCTACCTAAGCGCTACCTAAACGGTAATAAGAATAATTTCTAGGAAGTTCATATGTTCTAGAAAGTTGTTTCTTGGAATCCTAGGCACAGTTTTGTAGTTGATTGTTTTCTTGAATTGTGAATGATTTGCTACCTATGGACCTGAACAGGGGGAAAAAGGTAATAAAATAGAATTTAAATTTTTTTTTTGCGATTTTGGTCTTGAAGATGAAGTGTTTTTGATTAATATGTTCACAGGTTTTGTTCTTTATAGCAAGAGCTACAACTTTGCAAGATATGAGCCTGAAAAAATACAAAAATGACACCGAGGCCCCAAATCTTTCGGGGCCCATAAAAAAGTGCATGACTTGGGACAAAAACTGGGAGACACGGGTCTTTTTTTTGGTTTTTATCTCGTATTGGTAACCGTATATGGTTTTATTTCCATAACTTGAAAAATTACACATAATTACAGTTTTAAAGTCAATAAAAAAATATTATATAGAAAGGGAATTGTTCCAAAAAAAAAAAAAAAATATAGTTGAAAAAATTAAAAAGTATTTTTCGTTAAATACATATTTATATTTAATTCAACTATAAAGAATTTTAATTAGGAACAATTTTTTAATCGAGGTTTAAGTCCTGTATTTTCAATTCTTATAGAATAAAATATTTTTATAATTAATTTTTTACGATTTTATATGTATGTATGCATCAACAGACGACATCTGCAATAGTCATAAGTTATTTTATATTTATAATAATAACTGAAGTTAGTATTCTATATAAGGCTTTTAAAATTTTTGAGTTATTTTTGGGTCCTGCAGGAAAATAAAAATTTTTTGTACAGAAAAAAAGAGTAACAAAAAGCAACAACATCTAATCAGCCCTACTGTAAAACTGCAACATCAGTTTTGCATAATTCTTTATTATGGTTCAAACGTTTATTAATTGCAAATATAACCCTGATTTATTTAATTTCATAAATTTAAATCAATATATAATTGTTATTAAAGCACTGCAAACATAAATTCTATTAAAATTTTTCTATGCACACACACATACACACTCATAGACACACATACCCAAACGCTCACCCTTTAAATATAAATTTGATGAACTGTTCATTAACCTTTATTGTAATTTTCATGTCCTAACATTAATAACACACTAAAATCTTTCCCTCATTTTAATTATAACAATTTCAAATTTGCACACTGACACACTCACATTACAAAAAGCTTTTGCGTTAAGCTTATAAAATGTGAATGTAGATGAAATACATGAAATGCAACATTGTAATGAATAATTTGAAAGTAAATTATCAGTGCCATTGTCTGCTTAAACAATGGTCATTAAATAAAGCCAAATAAATAATTTAGCATTATGGGGCTTTATTACATTTATAGCTTGGCATTATTATTCAGTGAGAGATTTAAGAACGAATTATATAGAAATTTTTTGTAATGCAATGAATTCTTGGTAAAACTGGTTTAAAATGAATTTATTTAAAAACTTTTAGGAAATATAAGAAATACGGATGGATATTTATTTGCCATTCAGTTTTCTTTTAAGGAAATTTCAATACTTCTGTTGCAGCAATGTTTAATTTAAAAAATATATTTCTATTAATGATTCTTATGCTCTTAGCAAACATTTTAAAAGACATTATCTCTGTTTTCTTTATTATGCCATAAAAGCAAAACAAAAAATAAAATAAAACTACGATTACTTGTGACTCTATAAAAAGAGGAACAGTGATATAAAAACTATTCTCGAGTTCATTTCATTTCTTTTGTTATTACTGTTCCGTGTTAGTTTTACGACCATCTTTTATTTTATGTTGATATTAATAGTTTTTGCATATTTAAAAAATTTAAGATACTTAAAAATAACGAGAAAGTAAACAATATCCTATGATATATTAAGAAAATTGTTTTCATAGAAAACCTGGTAAAAAGAGATTATTTTTTAGTTAACTTTAATTATTATTCGAACTTCATTTATTTCTATATTTATGATTTGAACAGGCTGATGTTCGTATCGTTTTGTAAGCCAAATTACATGTGATAATTATTAATGAACAAAAAACACCAAAGTTTGCTGTAAATATTCTGACTAACAACATGTAGTAGAACGGAACAACTAGCTGTTTTCGAAGGCCACTAAACAAAGCTTCATCATCAGCATTCTTTTGTGTTTGCTCCACTGTATGTGTGGTGTCAGTTGATGTAGATTTCTGCTTTATACACTCAGCCATGATTGCAAATGGAATATGTGAATTGTTTTGATTAATTTTATTTCAATTTGCTGAAAGCTTTTTTGTAATGAAAGCTCAATTTTACCATTAGTTTTTTTTTAATAAAGATAATGATATTCACTTATTGGTGATATTAAATTCAGGAGTAATTATTAATAGCATCCCAGTAAGTATTTTTGGCCGAAATTAAGTGCAAACAAATTTTTATTTAAGTGTAACATCCTAGTTTCAATTATTGAAATAAACTTGCTTAAAGCTTAACTTCTATATAAGGAAGTCTCCTGTAATATAACAATTTGAATTCAAATAGAACTTTACAGTTTTGTTACAGTTCAGTTCATGTTTTGATTTACAGTTTTATTCGGCCTTGAAATAAACTATCTAATCTCCTAATAACATCACATGGGCTGCCTAATCATTTGATTATGCAATATTGCATTTTTATTGGTAATAATTTTGGTACAAAAAATTGTGTTCTAATTATTCGATTGAATTTAACATGTTTTTAAATAGTTGTGTTGAAGCCAGGTCTGGGAATAGTGTATGTGCTAGATCAATATCAAAAGAATAAAAAATCAAACTAGTGTTAAATACATATACATATGGGCATTTTCACAGTACCGTCAACTTTTTGTAGCGTGCGACACCAAGCAAATATGCTTGTTTTTTTTCAAAGAAAACTAAACTTTGTTTAACTTATTAATATATTTGTATAGGCCGTCAGCAGCTTTACGTTAGGTACGTTGTTCAGAAATGCAACGTTAATTGCTTGCTGTCGCACGTGACAAAAAAGTGGAATTTCTTGGAGAAATGCCCATATATATTTACTCGTAGTTCATTTCAATTCTATTTTCAAACTATTTTAATAAAAACTGCTTAAAAAGAATTTTTTTAACCATACCTAATTTAAAATGATCTTTGAACCCCACAAGAAATAAATGACTGAAACTAGTAAAAACTATATTTTTTCACTAACACATTAGCAACAAATTTATATTGAATTCAATAGTACTCATTTGATACATTTATTAATTATAGTTGCTCTATTCTAACATATTAAACCTAAGGAGTCTTTAAAGTTAATTAAAAATTATAAAAATGCTAAAAAAATAGTGAATAAAAGTTTTTTGCAAGTTTAATTTAAGGCTCCATGAAAAATTGCCCAAAACCAAATCGCCCAAAAATAAAAATGAAAAATCGCCCAAAAATTTCAAAGTAAAAAATCACCAAAAAAATATTAAAAAATCGTTTGGAGTTTCAAACTGAAAAATCACAAAAAAACATCGCTCAATTAAAAAATAACAGAAAAAAATTTAAAGTAATATTTATTTCATTTTTATATTAAAAACAAAGTTACAGAAAACCATAATACGAGTCTTATTCGTTTCTTACTGAATTGCAATAAAAGTATGAATAAATGGCAATATTCTACATCAGCCAATAATTATAGAATGGGCCTACAAGGGTAATTTGGATAATTATCATAGATACAACAAAAAATATATAAACATATAGTACAGTAATGATGCTGTACGGATTATCACCCAAGCCCGAAACAGCTTAATTAAGTAACGCCCAAAGTTTTTCGGTGATTAGTCATTGTGAAAAAAATACCCAAAAAGCAGTGCCGCATCACCCAAGAAAGTGAAGATTAACCCAAGAGTGTAATATGAATAATCGCACGAAGTTTTTGGATGTTTGTTCATTATGTACAATCATCCTAATTTGCAAACGAACTTCATAAAGCATCAGTAATATCACCAACATTGCTATAATTTTAAGGCTTTCAAGGACATCTTCCACGAAATTGTAAAATGCTGGTTTGGTCAGCCAAACAAAAGCGAGGAGCATGCGAGATTGAATAAGGCCTGAAAAGGCTAGATACCGCCTGGGTTATTTTGTGTTTGTGCTTATACTTGTTTTTTTCATTTTAAAATAGTTTATCTATTTTTTATTTTTAAGTGAATTTTTATAATAAAAAAAAGCAATTAAAATAATATAAAAATTATGTATATTATCAGTACATCAATCAAGTATGATTGCTCAATTGTGAGGAAGATATTAATCAAGATTGATTGATATCATTCATTAATTCGTAAAAAGCAGTACGAATGTATGTCACATATTTTATTTTGGCCTTAATAAAGTGGTACAAACTTTAATCTACGCAATATTATAATATTCATGACTACCGATTGAATGAGCGGTCAATTGACTGATGGTTAGGTTAGGTTATAGCGCACCTCCACTCGTAAACCCAATTAGCTCTATTGTGATTCCCTTCTATTGCCCATTAGTAATATTTACCCTCTCATTTATAACCAAAAGCCACCAAACTCTCATGATGAAAACCCTGATGTCCTCTAGTCTACACTTCCCGATATCAGTAATGCGTTCATGGAAACGTCTTGTCAGCCATCTAAGCCTATGACGTTGCAGCTTTGAGCAGTGACATATAATATGTTCAATAGTTTCTGGTTGCTCTTCATTAATGAAAAAATTAAAAGTTATTTTATTTTTGAACAAAGTGTCCTTGGAGTCCAACATTTTTCCAAGTTTTTATCCCTTCCAAAAAATATGATTTGTTGAGGTCATCAAAATAGGCATATGTTTGCGAGATTATTAGTCGCTATTTGTCAATTCTCTTCTTGCCAAGCCATTTCTTCAAGTTTGGGAAAAAGAAATAGTCACTTGGTGCTAAATCTGGAGAATAGGGACGATGAGAGAACAATTCGTAGCCCAATTAATGGAATTTTGCCATGAAAACTGCACACCAATCTTGCGGAAAGCTTTCTTATACCCAAGTGATCATTCAAAATTCAAACTACTGAGCCACAATCTCTCTTACTTTCAATCTCACATCGACTTCAACCATATCGTGAATTTTTTCAATTATTTGGTATGTAGAGACCTCAACTGGCTGTCCAGAAAGTTTGGCTTGTACGGCCACAACGAAATTCAGTCAACCATTTTTTACCATTGCAATTCATATGGTGAAGAATTTTTGTAGTATTTATCAAGCCTCACTTGCTTTATGTGATGGTTTTTTGCCGAAAAAAATAATGCTTAAGAAGCTCAAAAAGTTTACTTTTTAAAATTTATTCTCAAAACGTGAGGTAGTCTGCTATCAACAGCTGATAAACACAAACCAAATGACGTAGCTTGTTCAAATTTTGACAGGAGTCAGCTAACAGTTGCCTCTTGACAGAAGCAGTTTTGCGATTTCCATTAAGAGGCGGGAAATTCAAAAAGTCAGGGATTTATTGACATGCCCTCGTATTAAAGGGTTAAAGTTTGATCGCTAATGAGTTAAATTAAATTTTTGTCAATACATTTTCTTTGACTTATGCAATTCTTTCAGAATTTTGTTTGATACCACGATTTGGTAGCCGATTTTAATTTGCACTATAGATCAGTGCAACGTAGAGTTTTATATTGACCGTAGGTGTTAATGATCTTGCAGCGTTTTTTCTCCTCACTAGATGAATTCGGAAAAATTTGTAGTTAAAATTCTGGTTCTTACTCTTCCCTGCTTTTCATCATTATTACAAGTTCTTGCAATAGAATATTAAAAAAAAAATTATTTTAGTTCAAAATGCAGCTCATCTAACATGAATAATTGTTATTTGTTGCTGGTTAAGCAAGTCTTTATGAACTTGGTTCCTGCTTAAGAATATTTTATGTAGAGTCAAGCAAAAACAACCGAGCTTTCCCATAACTCACGATTTGACAGTGGTTTGGAAAATTTCAAACCCAGATTGTTGTTGTACTCTACATTGCCAACCAAGGAAATAGTAACACATCCCAAGTACTCATACTTCCACTTAATTAATTTTTGTCATACAGTTTTATTCTAGAGAACATTGAAGATAACATTTATGAATCCAATTTGACGTGGGATGGTGAAAAATCATTTCAAATTAAAGCAAATCCCGTGGAAAGAAAAATATTTTACTTGACTTTCAAATAAATATTTTGCTACTGAACAATAACATGCTAAAGAATTAAAGCAAATCAATTGACGAAGTGCAAAAAAAAAAGTTTTCTATAGCAAGCAATTAATTCAAGCAATATTTCATAAATTCACCATTAATACCATTATTTAAGCAATGAAGTTTTTTTTCTAGCTAAACACCTTTAGCTGTGTTTGCTTTTAGAAGGAGTTTGCAAAAATTTTTTGTAATCATCCATCCACCCTTCCTCCTAGTTATTGCACGCAACGCTTCTGTTTATAAAATATTATTTATATGACATAAATATACAAACACTTCAATAAAAACATAATTAACTCTCTGTCCTGTTTTTGTTTTTTTTTGCCCTACCCTTCCAGCCACATCAGCCCTACGAATAAGTCATACATATTATAAATAAAATATGCATGTTTATCTACAGTAGCAAAAGCAATAACAAAATATAAAAAAAACAACAACAAAGGAAGAGTGCAATAAAAAAACTGCATGCCACAACTGCATGCAGAAGCAACAGGGTTTTGTTATATTAAAACTAAAAAAACAAAAATGAATGAATGCAGTATATTTACACTAGGTTTCTCTTTCCGTATGATGTATTAATTTTTGTACGAATAAATTGTGGGTTTAGCGGGAACAATTCCTTTAATAACCTTAAAAAATATACACAAAAAATATTATTACGTAATAAAAAGTCAGCAAAATGGAATACTGCCAGTGAATAGAGTGACCGGATTAATATCGTTTGAAGCTAATTTTTTTTTGTGATTAAAATACATTTCGTGGTAGCTTAAAGGATGGACATCATAAAACCTTTCGGCAGTATATTGAAATTCAATTAAAGCGGCATGAAATCATACCTTAAGGCTTTATGATATTATATTTCCACTTAAAATTTTGGCCAGGCGTGGATTCATTACCATCATTGGTGGGACATTATTAGTAAGATCTTTTTGGTCCTTGGATACCTTTTTGTTACCTAAGAGTAGCAAGCACATATACTGAAGTACAGATGGTAAAGTGACAGATAGATTGTAAAAGGAGAAACTTAATTAATTTTTTTAATTTCTACCACTCTGCTCTTGTGCGTCTTATTCATTTTTATCTGCATCCTTGCAGTTCCTCTGGTGTTAAGTATGCATAATATTTTATACTTTACCATGATTGATTACAACAGATATTGGCGAAGGAAGGCCCTGCAATATGTCGCTACAGAGACAGATGTGTTTAAGATTATCATGCAAACCTGCCTTTACGGCCTTGTCTCACGGTGTTCTAAACACTGGGTGTAGGTAAGACGACAACCATTGCCCCCATGCATTCTTTAAAATGAACCAATGTGCCCATTTCTCAATTTTGGATATAGTTATCCCTGTTCAAGTACCTTGCTTAGGTACTTTTAGCTATCTAAACTCTTCGCCGTAATGACTTTGTCAAAGCAGTACTATCTGTTGTATGGCAACAGCACCTAGAATAGTGTCTGGTTGACCGCGTCACACCAATGTTCATTCTCTTAGCTCTTACAGGTGTATACACCCACAGCGAGGTCCCCAAGAGAATTCCTCAACCATTGCCGGCACAGCTCATCCACTCATCGGAGATGGACGCATGCCTGTGTTGCCAAATATCTAGTGCCTACTCCACACTGAGCAAAATCATCCCTTTAATCCAGTGGGTTAGGACGAACTCAACCTTTTAGCACAAAATCCTGATGACCCCTACATGCACCCAAACTCCTACAGCACCTCGACTGTAGGGTAACCGGCACCCGTGGGACCAGAAGTAGCCTCTGGTTAAACATTGAAGTTCGACCACAAGGGCTTCTCCTCTATCGTCTTTTGAACTCGGGGGCAGTTCCAGGTGACGCTGCAGCTGACTGACATCAACAGGAACCTGTCTTCCTTTTAAAAATATGTGCACATCCTTTCCTCTGTTGCCAGAGATTGGTTAGTAACACATAAGTTCTATGGGTAATGCACCAAAGGTACATCAATGGAAAAAGCCACATCACCCCATAGACTCCTTTGGGGGGATGCCACTGCAGAGACACTAATGTATATGAGAAAATCTATGATGTTGGCGTGACTAAGCAGGAAGACCCTCACTTGGTTTATCGATGCACTAGCTACTCTAGCCGATTTTTTTTTTAAATTATTTGATTGTCTTTTATGTTGTAAATATATGTGATGTTTTTTAAATAAATGTTAAATGGAACCAAAAAAATTGTATCGTAAAAATTAAGTTTATTTTATGTTGTTTTTGTTACATTAGTTATAAAAAATAATGTCAGTTAAATGAAAACCATTTTCTCCCTAACGCAAAAATGTTCTCATTTTATAGCATTTTCCACAACTTATGCTGAATGTTTCTTGTGGCATACGATCAATTTCTTCTTGAATGTTGTCCGTTAGTTGCTGCAAGAATTGGGGCTTGTTCACATAAACTTTTCTTTGAAATGGCCTCACCATCTAAGTGTAAATGGGCTTTGTCGGCCAAGATTAAATGTGACAAAAAGTTTTCCTTATTATCCACGATATCTTAAACTGATCAAACATATACCCAAGCACAATGCGAATATCTCAGGACTTAGTTTTTAAACTAGATGATTTTTTTTTAAGGGAAGAGGTGCAAATCGTAGCGTTAGTAGCAGTGTACGTATATATTGAACATTCTAAGGCAATGCTTATATATTTTTTTAAAGAGAAGTAACACTCAGGTTCTTGCAGCGCCTCTGGTGTCAATGAGGCTCATTAAACTTTTTGAAACTGTGTTTAGTAACCATTTAATGGGTCTTTTACTTCACCGATGCCTCTGCTACACAATGCCGCTGAAGGAAGAGTGCCCGCTCTTATGTTACATTAGCATCTCCCGAAGCCGGTGGATAGTTAAGTGACTTTGCCTTCACCACTTGAACTTTGCTACAACAACTGATACAAACGCACAGTAATGCTTATCAGCAAAATGTGTAGTGTTGTTACTTAATGACTATTAGACACCGGGCTCGAACCCAGGACCTTCGGTTTTTCAGCCAACGCCACCCTACGATAGGTAAAAGTAAATAAAACCAAAGACAAAATTTTAATGACTTTTTTTCTGTCCACTTTTGCTTTTAGCAATGAAACCAAATGGAAGCTGTATACACTTTCAGATAAAAAATTATTTTTTGAAACGTATATGAACTGTTATACTCTTGAATAACTCCAAAAGTTATGATAAACGACGTGTCTTAATGAAATAAATAAGCAGAATTATTGTTTCTGGGGCACCGAAAATCTACAATTAACAATCGAAGAGCCATTTAAAGCTCTAAACAACTCAAAGTTAGTCTGCGGCATATTACGTCACGGGCCAAACAACTATTGTGAACGACGGGCGCTACAGAGTCATCCTCAGCGACTTTTTCCTTGCTTAAGTGGAACAACTAGGACTGAAGAACATGTGGTTCCAACAGGACGGAATAATAGGGCATAATGTGTTTTGAATTATTAAAAAAGCATTCAGAAAACATCGGGTGATTACTTTTTCACAGACAATTGATAACCTCCTCTTTTTAGGGTTCCGTACACAAAAGGTCTCCGTTTGTCCGTCACAGTCTGTTTTGTCGAGAACTGTAAGAGCTATGGACCTTAAATTTTTACAAAATATGTAAAACTTTAGCCACTACAACAACAAATATATGACAGTTAAAACTTAAAGGGTGTTCCAAAATGAGCAACGAAAAATTTTGAAATGATATGTAATATACGAGTATATACAGTTATATATACACACTTGAAATTTGCAAAGTTAGTGTATTTTTATACAGACTACCACACTTAACACTTAAATAAAAAAAATTTTAATTAAATGCTGTTCTATCAGTTAATGTAATTTTGACTATGTAATTTGAAAGAAAAATACCAAAACTAAGAGATGACAAAAACCCAAAACTAAAAAAATGCCAAAACTATATATTCGGCCATGTCGCAGAGTTCAATTCCGTTCGGAATCGGAATTGAGTAAACCTCAAAATGTCAAGCCCTAGCCGGAGCATACCCCAGCAAACCCCCACATTCCATAGTCAGGATACACCTGACAAATTCCCGTATTTTAGTTTTCTATTTTATACCCCATCTCCTAAAAAAAATGGATGCCTGCGTGTAGTAGGCAGCCACGTAAACCAATCAGTTCACCTATAATCTACTGCAATACTTCTTCATTTCAAATCGCTTAAATCTGTATTTGAAAAGATAATTAGAAATAATTTATTTTTGTTTTGAGAAAATTTATTGGAAATTGTGTTTTCAAATACAACTTTAAATGATACAACAGGGTTTGTGAATGAGGCAATTATCCTTTTTATTTTAAATTTATTTTATTTTTAAATTAAACTCAAGAGTTTATTTATATATTTTTAAATGTTGTTACCGTTTATCATTAACATATCGTGCTATATTTTTGATTTTATCGTAAGCGACATGTTATCGAAAATTGACGTTTTTATTGAAATTAAAGTTTTATGGGCCTATCCATAGTTTAGAATTATCAAAGTGCCAAAATTGTTGATAAGTTTTGAGATACAGGCTGTACAATTTTATCGTAAGAGACAATTTTTGTTACAAAAAACATTATTGAATATTTAAAGAAAACTTTCTCCTGAAAACGTAGTTATAAAAATGAATATTATATTTCTGCTTTATCATAAAATGGTAGTGACAACCATGGTTATGGTTATGCTTAACTTAAAAGTGTTTAATTTGGAAAATATTATTGTTATGTACAATAAAAAGATTTAATAGTATAATGTCACGTATAAATTGCCCACAATAATATCTGTTGCAATGAGGAATACTCGCTTAAATAGAATTAAGAACATAAGTAGTTTTCGAAGCTTTTAAGAAGCCCAGAGATTAAAGTGCTCTATCACATAATTATGCTTTCATGTGAACCTTTTTTTTTGGCATCTGTAGCCTCTGGAGTTTCAAACTGTATCATAATACAGCACAATAAAGCCAAAGCTGCTTAAGTTGACTTAAATTATTACTCCACATTACCTCAGATATAATTCAATCCTATCATTTTGCTCTTTTTGCTCTTAGAATATGCTTAGCTCAATCATATGTATCAACATTCAATTAAAACTACTCGTATTTCGAAAATTTGTTTTACAAATTCCTTACTGCAACTTTAAAGACATACTGTAGGGCATTTAACCGACTAGAAAAAAATATATGTTAACTTTTTGCTGTAATTTGTGCTAGCAGTTGGGGAATTGTTTTATATCACTTTTTGTTTCACTAAAAGAAAAACATTTTTATTATGTTGCTGTCAGTTACAAGGAAAAACGGTTTTTATAATTTTCAACAACATTGTAGGCAGCCAACAGAGTGTGTAGCAAATTCGTGTTTCTTGCTACAGTGTTTAAAAATGTTCTTGCAACATGCATTTCAAACTGTGACCACTGCAAAAAGGGGTTGGTTGGTGTTTGGTATACTTTTTCCGAATGTTGTTTAAATTTTTTGTTGGTGGTAGAAAAAAGAAAAGAATGACATTAAATAAAACACGGCATGAGCAAAAACATATTTCATTCTTAGTTTTTTTTTTTTTTTGCTTAACTTCATTTCTTTCTAAAGTGGTTAACCTTTTTTTTCTTGTCAGTTGTTTTTGATAATAAAACAATTTGTTTGCAACAAACAAATTATGCCAATTTGACATACAAAAAAAATATAAGTAAAATAAAGGAAAATAATAAATGTTTAAGGCATGTTACAAATGTAAGCAAGATAAAACATGTTAAAACAGGTTATAACAGGGCAATATTTTACCATTGCAGCTTGATTTAACAAAATAAACACACAGACTATGAAACACTCGTCATAACAAATTATTTTTTTATCATTTCATTGAGGAAAATTGGCGCGCACTGTATTGTTTCATTATTTAACAAAAAAATATAAGAACTAACTAAATATTTTGTTTCATATATACTTGTTTAATTATTTTATTTATTTAGAACACAAACTTTTTCACTTATCTTTTTTTTTATTAAGCTTTTTTTCAAAAAAAATTTTTTAAATTCAGTTAACTACATTCCGTTATTTGAATACCGTCCAATACAATTATCGACATAAGACTAAACCCAAACGATTGGTTGGAAAATGTGTTTTTCCTCGTTTTTCTTCATATTTCCTAACAAATGCCTCATCATAAACAAAAACACTGGCACACCAACTCATGTATTACATCCATCTCTCATGCATTCGTTCAACCTACTAACGATGTGTTTGTGCTGGTCGTTTGTTCGAATTTTCGAACTCTAAGGGGGATGAAATGTCTCTTTTACTCTTAAGTTACCGGCTTAAGAGAACGAACAAATGCCGTAGTTCGTGGTGAATGCTTACGAGTGCATTTTCCTTATATACGATTTCCGTTTCTATCATCCAGATTTTATGGTGTTCACGCTCACATCCAAAAATTTTCAACACTTATAATTGGGTTTGTGTCACGTTTTATGGTAGGTCAAGTTTATTCATACGCATACGGATACACACACACACACATACACACACTCTCACAGTTGCACTTAGAGCACTCGCATATGAGTTTGAATATGTGTGTGTGTGTCTTCAAAACAAATAAAAAAAAGACACACAAAAGAAAAACCGAAAGAAACTTAAAAATTTGGTAAAGAGCAAACAGTGAAAAGTAGGTTTTCTGTTATTTGAAAATGTAATTATCTTGTTAAAAGGACTTTTAACTTTGGTAGTGTCAAAATTATAATTTAACTTAAAAAGAAAAAAAATTATTTTGGGTTAGTAAGATACTTGTGTAGAACAAGGTCAAGAAATACATTTATTTAATTCTTGTTAACAAATTTGAGTGCAAATTAATTAAAACTTCATGCAATAGCTTTGGATAAATAATTGAAGTAGACTTTACAATTGAACTGTACAAAGCAGAGTTAACTGCTGCCAAATGTTCATGAATTCGAATGACTTCTATTCGAGTAATTGCATAAATATTATTGAAAAAATCAAATTATTTTCAAGCAAGCAATATTATATAAAGCATATTTATTTTTAGAGTATCACAACTTTGAGTTGGCATCACTGCCTGATTTGAGCATCCATTTAAAAGCTGATAGTTGCTTTTAGTTTAGCTTAAAATTTTTCCTTACCTCAATTACGTGGCATTAATCTTGCTGTAATGTGGTTCCAACAGGATGGAGCCATATGCCAGACAGTGGGCGCTACAATTAATTTACCCAAAGAAACTTTTGATGAAAAAATAATTGCACGTTAGGGCGGGTCGATTTAAAAATCGCTCAAATTGCAAGGAAAATCGTATTCTAGTGATCAAAATAAGAAATTTTGCGAAGGAACCATACCTCTAACATGCATTTTGATGTCTCGACTTTTGATCCGAAGGGTCAAATTTTGAAAAATCTCACTTTGACCTATTTAGAGTTCCTCAATCGAGTCAAAATGTATGACCGACCCCCACTTATTTTGGAGCGCCGAACCACTTTTGCCAGTAGGACACCCCCTGGAACCACCCCTGGGGGGTTCACCACACAAACATTTAAAAAAATCAAAATTTTTGCCACTTTACAAGAAAAAATTAGTGGCTATGTTTTTAGGGTTTCGTACACCAAAGGTGAAAAGAAACCCTATTGTTTTCGCTACGCTGTCCGTCTGTCCGTCTGTCCGTCTGTCTGTCTGTCCGTCTGTCCGTCCGTCTGTCCGTCCGTCTGTCACAAGGTATTTTCTCGAGGACCGTAACAGCAACGGACCTGAAATTTGAACCCTTGGCCGCTACATCAACAAATACATGAGAGTTGAAAATTAAAGGGTGTGCCAAAACGAGCAACGAAAAATGTTAAAATCCCATATAATATACATACAATTGTATGCATATGCACTTGAAATTTGTAAAGTTAGTGTATTTTTATACATACTACAACAATTAACAATAAAATTTAAAAAATTTTAATTAAAGGGTGTAGCATCAGTTAATGTTATTTTGACTATGTAATTTTGATAACTTGCTGTATCTTGGAAACCGTAAGAGCAAACTTCTTGAAATTTTCAAAAACGGTAAAACAAAAAAATCCCAAAATCATGAAATCGCCAAACCAAAAAAAAAAAAATCGCCAAAACAAAAAAAATCGTCAAAACGAAAAAAGCACCAAATTAAAAAAAAATCTAAAATGAAAATAAATCGCGAAAAACTGGAATAATCGCCAAAATGAACAAAATCGCCAAAATAAAAAAAATCGCCAAAATGAAAAAAAATCGCCAAAATGAAAAAAAATCGCCAAAACGACAAAAAAGCGAAAAATAATCAAATAAAAAATTATTTCAGCTGAAAAAATGTAAAAAAGCACTGTATTAAAAAATGCTCGAAGCCCAACATACGGAACCCTTCGTGCGCGAGTCAAAGTCGCACTTTACTGAATTTTTTTTATTTTTGGAGTTTATTTTTCTCTTTAGAAATTTATTTAGTCAGAACATATGTAAATAAAAAAAGAATCTTGTGTTATTTTTGGGTTAAATACTGGTAATCCCTGATATATATTTGCTTTAATTATATCGAATAAATTCTATTTGAGTTGGTGAAAAAATTTATTTTAACTGCACTCTTAGCTTTCAATTGACATTTCGAATGAAATTTTATCAAATAAAGTCATAAATTTTAATCGAGTAATTTGTTTAAATAGTTATAAGTTCTCAAACAACCATACTGAATAATTTAAAATTCTCAAACGAGCAAACAGAAGATTTTTGGAATTACAGGTTGCAATTGATATTTCGAGTGAAATTTAATCGAATAAAGGCCTAACTTTTAATCGATAATTTTTTTTTTTAATAATTTGAAAATTCTCGAGCATGGAGAAGATTTTTGGAATTGAAAAAAATAAATGTGTGCTATTATTAATATTATTCTATAATTTCTAAATGAAATCTTTTGACAGGAACTTTGAAGAAATGATAGAAAAATCTCACTGAGTTACAAAACAAATATGTTTTAATTTTCTTTCAGCTCTGGAATTCTTAAGCGATAAGAGGCTTAAAGACCTCCTTACCATCTGTTGAAGAAACAGGAATTCAACATGGAAAAATGAAAGAAAGATTTATGTTGGCATACATAAATATTGCTCATTTAATTGAACAACGTCTTAATTCAAAAAGATACTTTTGAGTTTAGAATGCTGATTGTCTATCCTACATTTCGAAACTAAGAAAAATGCTTAGAAACTTATATGTCATTAACATTACATTTCGAAAGCATTTGCTTTTGTTTCAAGTTGTAGAATATACCTGTAGAATAACTCTTTATAATCATAATCATAATCTTACATAATCATTTCTACATACATATATATATGTTATTTATTTGTGCCATCATCAACTTATCGTATAACAATACACTTATGTATATGTGTATTGACAACATATTATGCTCGTTATTGCTATTATAGAAGTACCTGGACATAAAAGTACTCTTTACAACGTATTTATTTTTCATCATTATGAAGCCTTTAGATGATATCAAAATAAATAAATATAAATATAAATTAATAATACAGCCAATTATGAATTTTTATATGTTTGTCTGTATGAGTATTTCAACATTAATTTCATTTTTATAATCAGTGCCCATGACCAGGGCGATGAAATCGAGTAAAAGTCATAATGATAGTTGTTGAAAGCGCCGCATGAAGTGTGGCAAAATTTTTTTTTAAAAGCAGCAATATATCAAAAACAGATATTTATAAATTAAAAACACTTGCAGGCGTATGTAAAAAATATACCAAAAGTGACAAAAAATAAGGGCCAATTTCACCAACTCTTTTTAAATATCAATTCCTATTTAAATGTTGATTTTCATTAATTTAATGTGTTTTCATACTAAAGGCTCTACACGCAAAGAAAAAATATGATTGAGGTAACCATAATCAAACAGCAGCATACTATGATTGAATTATGTGGTTGCAGTCAAATCATATTATTGTCAATGGAAAAGCAAAGTTTAAATAATATTATTCTCTGAGTTAATAATAATATCATCTACAAAAATAATTAACTTTGTTATACCTAATCTTATTATTGTAAATAAGACAACACTATTGTTAGATGTGACTAAAATATAATAGAGACTTACCATACCATATTCTAATATTATATTAAATTTGTTAAAACCGACCATAGTATTATTTTATGTAATAATAATATTTTGTTTTTTAATCAAAAAATAATAATATTTGCATTTTTATTTTTAAGATACTATACATACAGTTATGAACAATATATTAACTTCAGTTTACTTCCATTTTGTTCAAAAAAGAGTTTCCGTGTTGTATTTTTATTGTATTGTATTATTGTATTTAGGATATTGTATTTTTAATAAACAAAAAAAAAATCTTTATACTAAACGTCAAAGTGATTTGGGGGGGGGGAACTTTTTTAACCCCCGCGAAAAAGTGACTTTACTTTTCATCACAGATTTTCATGGTCTATATGGCATGAATAGTTATTTTTTAATAATTTATATATATATAATACCCCTAATGTACATATTATTTTTATTTATCTACCCTTTTGTTTATAATTTTTTTATTTATTTAACACCACGCGAGCATTACCGATAGCTTACAAACGAAACGCTGAACTGACAGAAGATGTTTCTGAAAAAGATTTTTTTAAAAACTTAACATAGTATGGTTTTAGGTAACATTATATTGTTATTTACATCATATCATTTTTACACAATAATACAAATTATATTGTAGTCATAAATTTTAAGCAAAACTATATTGTTAAACTCTAACCATATCGCACTTTCTATGAATATAATAATGTAATTATTAAATTCAAACATTACTCTGTTTATCGTAACGAAATAAATGTTTAAAATTGTTTAAATTTGTTACAGAGAACATAATATTGTTTTCTCAACCATTTTGCAACCATATCTCTTCTTTGCGTGTAACTCTCAGTATCAAAGGAGATTTCCATCGACCAAAAGTGTAAGCATGATGAAGGGAAATATGTATTTTATTTTAATTTTTAGAAGTATTTTATTAGAAGAGTTAGACAATTAACGAATCCTGCAATAAACTCGTTGAATTGAGAAAAAAACCAAAACTCAATTTAATAATTTATTGAGCCAATTAAACTTTTAAACATAAGTTTAACTGAATTAATTATATTTTTATTTTTTTTTAAATAAAACATGCTCGTTGCAAGAAAATTTTTTTTATCTAAGTGGTTGGCTTTTCACAAGAACCCAGAATGGGAGAAAAGCTTTCATTAGACAAAAACAGAGCGAGAGAGAGAGAGAGAGAGAGAGAGTGAGTAGTCACGCTATGATTCTATATATGCCTTGATTAGAGATCATTTTAGACCACAATTGCCGAAGATATGAAAATCAGTTTAAAGAGCGGATAAGTAATAAAAAAAGTATATTAAATTTTATAACATAGTTATAAATAATAAACTGTTCTGCTACCCTTACGGAAATACTTCCTTTGGAAAAGTCAAATAATTTTTTTTCTGGCCTTAATTTTCTGGCACGGGCTGATATATTAGGGTGGTAGGAACTGAGATCAGATACTTAAATATAGGATAAAACATTTGAGGTCAAAGGCAAAACATTTATCTCCCCGAGACAGAAATATCGATATATCTTACCTTAGGATGCAACCCTAAATGCTTAAAATGTTTTCTACAACTTTGCCAAATATTGTTAAAAAAAATCAGGAGTCCCTGTTAGCAGTTAAAAAAAAAAGTTTTTTCTGTACTCTTACCAAAAAGTGCACGAAACACTTTTGTTTTGGGCGTAAAATATTTAAGATTATATAGATTAATTAAATTATTATTAATTATTCTAAGCAACATGTCATTGCGCTATAACTCCAGAAAAATCTCGCAAAATAATTGAAATTTTGTCCAGGAATACTTTTGCACAGAGAAAACAGTGCGTACTAAATACCTCATAAAATAGAACAAAATTAATAAGAAATCTCTATGGTTTTTTTTCAATAAGGTTTAATAAGATTTAATTTCATAGGGAAAATCTTTTTGAAAAAATCAAGAAGAAATCTTTTAGTTTTTATTAGGTCATCTTATTGATTTTTTTCAATTAGATTTTCTTCTTGTTTTCATTAGGCGACCTCAAAAAAATAAAAAAAATTGCGTCTTTATTCTCTGTAGTTATGTATTTTCATTTAAAATCTATACCATATAAATATGTATGTATCTAATTAAGTATATTGTAGATGTTATTTATTTCTACATACATACCAACACATTATGTTATATTTTTAACTAACTTACTCACCAAGTATTGAACCAGCAAACTTCTGACTGATAGACAAGCACTCTAACCAATATGCTAACAAGCATCTTAAATAACCATTAAAATAATTGTGCAAAAATTCTTATACAAAAATGAAAAAGATCATTAAAAAATTCTCTCTATGTCTATTTATAGATATAAAATTACAAGAGACCTCATAAAATCAAGAAGATTTCCTTATTAAAAAAAACAATAGCATGCTTTACACATACTCATATAGGAACCTACTAAAATGAAGAGGAAACCCTTATTGAACAAATCAAAAAGATAGCCTAATAAAATCAAGAAGAAAACTTTTATAAAAAAATCAATAAGGCAACCTAATAAAATCAATAAGAAATCCCTATAGTTTACAATTTATAAGAAAACCTAATAGAATCAAGAAGTTTTTCTCCATGGATTGTTTTTTTTGTGCCAAAAATAACGGAGATTGATAAAAAAAAAGTTGTGAATAATAAGATTTTTTCTTGATTTTATGTGGTTTTCTTCTTGCTAAAATTAATAAGATTTACCACATAAAAACAATAAGGAATCTCTATGAAAAAATCTTCGCTTCTTTCTGCTGGGATACCCCTTAGCTTAAAAACGTTTTATAGAGAAAAGATTCTTGATTCTGTGAAGCAGTTTTTTCTCTGTGTGTGTACAATAGTTGCAGGGTTACCATATAGTCAAAATTAACCTATCTCGACTTAAGCTTTTTTGCCACCAAAAACATTAATCATTAAATCAACAAATATAGTGATAAATACATATGTTTAAAGACAGTATTTAATAGAAAAATATATTTTACTGTACCTCATGTTTTATATATTCTATGAGAATTAAGAAACGATTATCAATTATCTTTTGAAAAAATTGATTTCCTTAATCTAAACATCCAAACTCTTATTTAGCGGTCAATTGTGAAAGTACGAAACGTTTAGGTAATTTTATTATGTTTTATATTAAACATTGATGATAATAATGATGATGATGACGATGACGATAATGATGATGTCGATGATGATGGTGATGCTAATGATAATAATAATAAAAGCAACAAAAGGAAGAAGCTAACGCTATATAAAAATAAATTACAATCTCGGTATCAAATTGTATTTAAATATCTTAGATACATGTGTGCATAAAAGAAACATACATATGTGTGTAAATATATTAGGACTTATTTCCGTGTGCTGTAATGTATGTATGTTTCCTTTTTTTATGATCACAGAAGAAAAAGGAAACAAATTTTTATACAAACATAAATGAATCGACGGCTCATGTATGATATAATCATACAATTAACTACTTATCTATATGTAATTATACAAAAAACATTCAATTCTAAATCCAAATAATCCCTGTAGGAAGTCTGGAATTAAATGTGTCCCACTCCAATAATTTTGTAGACTATTTTGATGACTTGTGGTGATATTGCCAAAGGAGCGTCGGTATATTAACATTTGCTTTTGATGACTGTTTTGCATTAGTTCGTTTTTATATTTTACAAATTTTTTAATAAAACACTAAATGTGTACAATATATGCAGTTGCATTAGCAACATTGGCTCCAAAAAATGATCAAAAATGTAGACTAGATTACTTAAATGTCCTAGTAAATATTTGTTTCTAATGTGTACATATGATTCGAAAATACTCCACACTCCTTATATCATATTGTAATTTTTCTATGCCACCGCGCGCTTCATAAGCAGCCATATCTTTCCTGTTGGACAGAAATTGTTTATTAAAATCAGCTATTTAACATGAATTTTTAATGAAATGGAATACGAGAAATGATTGCATTGTGTAGACAATTATAAATATGGGTGCTGATGAAGGGCGTGGCGGCACAGAAAAATTCCAGTATTTCCCGTAGCTAAAGTCTAGCTTAAATTTTTTTGTCCTCTATAGAAAATGACATGAATTAATAAAAATATTTCATTCCATAAGAGGTTAAGCCGGATTAAGAAATTATTTCTGATTAACTGTTTCTGTAATACGCTATGTAGTTCACAGGGATATTGATCAAAAATGAAGAACTTATTATGGGTGAAAACTTAGGGCTCTCGGAATCAAGTTCTTTAGTTTAATGGAATAAATTATATTTATAGATATTTACTTATTTCATAAAGTTTTCTAAGACAAATTATGTATGATTTTTCTTTAACAGTTTTAAACACTTATAGAATTTAAGGCATGAAACTTTTATTTTATTATTTCAACAAAGTAGAGTAGCAAGATCCTTTTGTTTTGCTTGTGAAGAAAAGTGCACTTGAAGAAATAATAAAGGAAAATAGTAGTCAGAAAAAGGAAAGAAGGTTCAGAGTAATGGATTATGAAGAGGAAATGTCTGCCTATGGGCATGCTGAAAACTCTGCAGCTAGAGCTATGTTCTAATGATTCTATTGTTACCAATGGACTTCTTTTCACTCTGCTGTAAAGCAAATTTACTTTAAAATAGTGCTCCTTACATAAAAGCTGTACTCTATTTTTGGGAGCAAAGTATATCTTACAAGGCTCGAAAAACATTCGGCACTTGATTGCTTCTTTTGAAACTTGAAACATATGTGCAGCCCAATAAACACCATTTTGAGGTTTCCTACCAAGAACATCAAAAGTTTCTGCCTCCCTGATATTTATATCACTGCGACTTTATGTAATTAAAAGTCTTGAAAGCCTTATTAGAATATGTTCAATACATATGTATATAATTTGAAATTCAATATAAATAAAACAATATTCTCCAATTTTAATTGTGATGCTTTTAATTCTGCCCAAACGGCCCACCAATCTTCCATTTTTTAATTTTTTTACCATAATTGCTTTTATATAGTATATCTAAGTTTAAATTAATGTCTTTATAAAAGAACCATTAACTAAGAGAAAAATTTACTGCAGTCTTATCTTGAGTTGTGTCTGTTATACTATTAACTATAATCAAGTTCACTGAGAAACAATTATTTTAATAGTAAATTTATTTATTATCACCATAGACATTTATCTACAAACAATCATTTAAGGCTGCATTAATATCCTTTCATAAGCAAAGATTTTAAGCATAAGATTTTGGAGAAATTTTCTATATTTTTCCTGAGTAGGTGTCAATATTAATCAAATACACTAGAGCTTAAACGATAACTGAGTAATTAAGTAAATCGATAAATAATTAAATAATCCTTAAAAGATTTATTATATTTATAAATAATAACATGCTTAGGATGACAATATAATTGTGGCAAAAAAGAAAAACTGTTTTAGTCGATATGAATAAATAGCACGCCTGTAAGCTTAATACCACTTTGCGAATTTTGAATTATTATGTGCGATTTTTTCGGAATTAATAGCGCAATGACTTGCTGCTTGTCTATTTTGGACTTCTAGTCTCATATGGAATATTAACTTAAATTAGCTTATATTTTGATATGTTTTAAATTGAATAAAATTGTTATCTTGCCTAGAACAAAATTAAATAAAATTATATACCGAATTTCCCAATTTAACTGCAAAAGAAATCTACTTGAAATATTGAAATATTTTACAGTTCTTTAAAAGATGACTTAAACAGTTTTTCCTTATTGCCACCGATATAGTGTATAGAAGAGTTTTGTGTTATTTTAAGAAATTTGCTAAATAGTTCTGGGCATATTTTTATTAGTTCTGATGACAACGCAAATTAATGCAATTGCATATAAATTTTGATGTGAAATTTAAAGTAAATAAGACTGCAAAAGGTATACTTTTACACAATGGGAGTAACGTACCTTTTCACAATGTATGGTTAAAAGATAACAGAGACTTTAACTGCAAGTTTTGTATGAAGAACTGTCAGTTAAAGTTCACGTTAACTCTTAACCATACATTGTGAAAAGGGACGTAAGTGGAATGATATTTGTTAAATTTCAACGCCCAGTTGACTTATAAAAAATTCATATGAAAATTTAGGCAGTAGGTTTTCCTAAAGTTAGATGCAAAGTATTTTATTTATTAAAATATATTTGTATTATACAATTTTAAATGAAATTAATAACATTAACATATTTATTATATACTATAAAGAGGCCTGGTGAGCCAAAAGGGATCAGAGATTTACTTTCTTCTTCTTTTACCTCTCTCTATACTAGCAAAAGTTTTGTATAATAAGTTTGGTAAAACTTAGCAAATATTTTAATGTAAATTTGGTATATTTCACTCTCCGGTGAATAAGACAATAATTTTAAAAATCGCAAAAAAGATTCAAACCTTTAAGCTAAATTAAATTTTTTCACTTCATCGCTGGTAATTCGCAAATAACTAGGAAAGAATTTGTGTCATGTAACAAATTTGAAAAGTTATTTATTACAAAATTTCTTGGATGAAATATTTTTCCGTAATTTGGTACAAACTATTTTTTTTTTCAAATAATTAAATAAAAATTAATAAAAATTGTTTATTATATTTTTATTTATTTCCTTGAACTTTTATATAATATCTTAACATGATATTTATTTATTTCATAAAGTTTTCTAAGACAAAGTATGCCTGATTTTTCTTTAATATTTTTAAACACTTATACCCCCATATTCATAAAAAAATAAAATGAATTTGAAATTAATTTTAGAAAAACTTTTTATGAAAAATTTTAAATAAAATACATTTCAAATTCATTTGAAATTTTATGAATATGGAGGATAGAATTTAAGGCATGAAACTTTTATTTTATTATTTCAACAAAGTAGAGTAGCAGGATCCGTTTATTTTGCTTGTGAAGTGCAAAGTGCACTAGAACAAATAATAATGGAAAATGGTACTCAGAAAAAGGAAAGAAGGTTCAGAGTAATTGATTATTAAGAGAAAAAGTCTGCTTATAGGTTTGATAAAAATTCTGCAGCTAGAGTTAGAGATTGAACAATCCACTGCTTTTAATAAAAAAAAATCTTTTTGCTTAAACATTTTATGCATTAAATTAAAAAATTTTCTACTTTAAGAGCATAATATTGAGTTAAATGCTTAAATGGCTTCTGCGTATCATTGCGTGGAATATAAATACCGTGTCGGAAATTACGTTTACTTTAAACTAACTTTAGCCTAACTATTTCGCAACTAGTACTGAGTGACACTTGGATTACTTTTAAATGTAATCAAATGACTGTTTTAAATTATCTTAGGTGGTAGTCAGTAGTCTCAATATGCATTACTTTCAGCTAACTTAAAGTTGATTCTTTTTAAATCACCTGGTAGTCACTAAATTAAAATTTTTTTTCTGAAGTTCACACGTTGTGGATCAAACACGCTACTACCCAGCTAAGGTGCCATCTAAAATAATAACAGCAAAATTTTAATATAAAACTGAAATGCGTTCAAAGTAGCTGAGATCAAAGTTGTTCGCTCTCACCAAATTCGATAACGTACTCAACTTAAGAATTAATTTTGGATTTCTTCTGGATGACATTGCAGTTAACTTTTAGTCAGTCTAAGAAAACTCAACTACAATTTAATTATATAATAACAGATAAACACTGAACGAATTTAAGTAAATTATTCATGTCCTTGTTTGCGTGAATTTTATTGTATGAGACTTTGCATAACATATATATTTATTAGGGCGGGTCGATTTTTATGGAGGCAAAAAAAATCGCTCAAATTACAAAGAAAATTGTATTCTAGGGAGCAAAATAAGAAATTTTGCCGAAGCAAGCATACCTCTAAAAAAGGTCAAAATTTTTTGAAGGCTCAAATTTTGAAAAATCACACTTTGACCCATTTAGAGTTCCTCAATCGAGTCCAAATGTATGACCGAACCCCACTAAGTTTGGAGGGCCAAGTCAAATATGCCAGTGGCACACCCCCTGGAACCACCTCTTAGGGGTTCCATATACAAACATTTGTGATTTTTTGAAGCCTAGTATACAGTAAAAATGATTTGTTTGTTATATCAATTATATAATTAATTGATTTTACCTACAACGATTTTTGTAAATACATCTAACGAAAGTGTAAGTTAAAGGAAAATCTGAAAAATATTTTCAATTAAATATAGAAACAAATAGTTTGTTGAAATTTATTTCTTTTTTCAACATTTATTTTTGTTAGATTTCAAAGTTAATTCAATTAAAGTTATTGTTATATTAACAATAACATTAGTATTATTAGTACTGATGTTGCCGGCTTACTTCCGCCCAAAGATATTTAGTGTTTTTCGCAGGCAAGCAAAAAATCGTTTCGAGGATTGTGATTGATATATTTTCCCCCAAAATGACTACTACTTTTGCAGCATTTTTTTAAGAAGAATTTACGCCAAGTTTTGTATACGTATGTTTTTAATAGCATTTCACGTGAAATATTGTAACAAGTATCGGGCCTTAGAAAATAGAGAAATGTTATGTCACAGAAATAAAGAAAGTATAAATGGCCATTTCCACAGAAAGTGCACCTTTTGCAATGTTACATCACTAAGAAATTAAGATTGTTCTTTACAATTTTGTTTGATTTTTTATATTTTTTGTTAGATGTAAAACTAATTAGGCTCTACACCAACATAAAAAAATTAAAAAACAAAATTTTTTCTTTAAAAAACAAGGTGGAATTTTCTGTGGAAATGCTTATATATATATGTACATAAACGTAAAATAAGAATTAAAATATTAAAAAAAATGCAAAAAAGCTTAATATTTTTTTTTTTTTTTGACTACACAGAAGTTTTTAATTTTCCTATTTTAAGTTTTGTAAGGTAAGCATAAGCTTTTCATTGACTATTCGATATATTTATCCTTAAAGTTATCATCTGGCTTATTTAATTTAAATTCAGTCAAAATAACAAAAAATGCCTTGTCTTAAATTTTAATTTATCACAATTTTCATTGAGAAATAAAATAAATAAGCTAAAATAGTTAATGATTTGGCATGATTAGTAAGTTTTGTTTCTTTAGTATAACTACAGGATACAAATATTTACTCCTTAACATTAATTTATTTGCATAAACATACTTGAGAAATGCTCAGTTTATTTTCCATATAAATATTGATTTTGTCTTAAATTTGAAAACTACCAAACATTCTCACTTACTCAGGTTTATTACAAAATCCCAAATTAATTCGTATTGTTATATTCTCATAATTGAATATTATTAATGCAATTTGCTTTGAATATTTCGTACTCATGTTAGATCTTAAAGTCAATTTAATTTTATACGTATACATACATATACATACGTATTAAGACACAACACTATTTGTAGAATTATATACAAACGCATACATGAACGCGAATGTTATTGCACTAAGTCTACAAACATATATGTAGTGGTAATTAAGTTGATCAGAGCCTTAGGGAAACTATTCAGGTGTCAGTAACAATCAACAGCTTTATGTCGATTAATGTTGTACGGTGTCTTAGAAATGTATTAGTTAAGTTAAGAGAATAGTTAGGTTTTGCAGGCTATTAATTTTATAAGAAATCAGGTTACTTGGGTGTTCTGTAATAGAAAAGATTAAGGAATACCAAAAATTTTTTTTTTGGATTATGGGTCATGCACTAAGTATCTTATTATTTGATTGCCGTGACAATTTATTCCTTTCAATGGTAATATCAACAAAGATAACTCTGATTTTTATTTAAAGTCTTAGGGTATTATAGTTAAAATCATCATATATTATCTTTTCTCTTGGGTACTTTCAGGAATAAAATTGTCATTGCGTACATTTATATCAATATATTAAATATTGAGATGAGAACTTCATAAAAATAGAGATCCCATATGTGGTACACTTTGCATAAACAATTATAAAACAATTTTGTATAAATTTTTTTATGAATTATATATTAATATTTTTTTTTAATTTTATTACTATTTATGTTATCACAGCAAAATTAAATACATTTCCTTAAATAAAGAATACCGAAGTATATTTATTTCATATAAAGTTTTTATTTAATTTAAACAATTGTTTGCTTGTCTTTTGCATTAAGTATTGTCTATATGCATATCGTTCTAATGTTGCTTGTTTTGTAAAGATATTTGTTTGAGTTTTTTAATTTTGTTATGTTTGTACGTTGCGATTCTCATTAATATATTAACCCCCATATTCATAAAAAAATAAAATGAATTTTAAATTCGTTTTAGGAAAATTTTGTATGAAAAATTTTAAATAAAATACATTTCAAATTCGTTTAAAATTTTATGAATATTGGGGTAAGAGTCTTGCTATATACTTTTGGTTTGAAGTCTACTGAGAAGTTTTGTAATCAGCAACGAGATCCATATAGACAATGCTTAACCAAAAGACACGCAAAGAAGTTTTGCATCGCTATTAGGAAAATGTAGCATATAAAACCTCAGCGTCGTAATGAAGTTAAAGATTTTAAAAAATGTAAATTTAATACAATAACAAAAATAATAAAATAAAAAAAAAATAAATATTTGTGTTATGTAAGCAGCCGCAATTTTTTTTTATTGTATTGATTAAAAAGCATTCAGCTTTCATTTAAAATTGTATAACCTAAGGCATCTTTCATTTCATTATTGGTATAGGGTTCTTGAAAAATTCTTCATACATAACGGGCTATTACCCAGTAAAAAAAATTGGAAGCCATTCTAAAGGAACTACATTTTCATTGCTTCCAAAAAATCAGAAGCCCCAGTGTAAGATTATTTTAGTCAAACAAAACCTTGTAATTCCTCCATAGTTTTAGAAAATACTCACCAGAATCTAAAAAAATCGATTTTTTAAAGAAATTTATCAATTAATTTTCATCTAAAATTTAAAAATATCTTAACATGATAATATAATAATTTATATAATATCTTAACATGATATTTATTTATTTCATAAAGTTTTCTAAGACAAAGTATGCCTGATTTTTCTTTAATATTTTTAAACACTTATACCCCCATATTCATAAAAAAATAAAATGAATTTGAAATTAATTTTAGAAAAACTTTTTATGAAAAATTTTAAATAAAATACATTTCAAATTCATTTGAAATTTTATGAATATGGAGGATAGAATTTAAGGCATGAAACTTTTATTTTATTATTTCAACAAAGTAGAGTAGCAGGATCCGTTTATTTTGCTTGTGAAGTGCAAAGTGCACTAGAACAAATAATAATGGAAAATGGTACTCAGAAAAAGGAAAGAAGGTTCAGAGTAATTGATTATTAAGAGAAAAAGTCTGCTTATAGGTTTGATAAAAATTCTGCAGCTAGAGTTAGAGATTGAACAATCCACTGCTTTTAATAAAAAAAAATCTTTTTGCTTAAACATTTTATGCATTAAATTAAAAAATTTTCTACTTTAAGAGCATAATATTGAGTTAAATGCTTAAATGGCTTCTGCGTATCATTGCGTGGAATATAAATACCGTGTCGGAAATTACGTTTACTTTAAACTAACTTTAGCCTAACTATTTCGCAACTAGTACTGAGTGACACTTGGATTACTTTTAAATGTAATCAAATGACTGTTTTAAATTATCTTAGGTGGTAGTCAGTAGTCTCAATATGCATTACTTTCAGCTAACTTAAAGTTGATTCTTTTTAAATCACCTGGTAGTCACTAAATTAAAATTTTTTTTCTGAAGTTCACACGTTGTGGATCAAACACGCTACTACCCAGCTAAGGTGCCATCTAAAATAATAACAGCAAAATTTTAATATAAAACTGAAATGCGTTCAAAGTAGCTGAGATCAAAGTTGTTCGCTCTCACCAAATTCGATAACGTACTCAACTTAAGAATTAATTTTGGATTTCTTCTGGATGACATTGCAGTTAACTTTTAGTCAGTCTAAGAAAACTCAACTACAATTTAATTATATAATAACAGATAAACACTGAACGAATTTAAGTAAATTATTCATGTCCTTGTTTGCGTGAATTTTATTGTATGAGACTTTGCATAACATATATATTTATTAGGGCGGGTCGATTTTTATGGAGGCAAAAAAAATCGCTCAAATTACAAAGAAAATTGTATTCTAGGGAGCAAAATAAGAAATTTTGCCGAAGCAAGCATACCTCTAAAAAAGGTCAAAATTTTTTGAAGGCTCAAATTTTGAAAAATCACACTTTGACCCATTTAGAGTTCCTCAATCGAGTCCAAATGTATGACCGAACCCCACTAAGTTTGGAGGGCCAAGTCAAATATGCCAGTGGCACACCCCCTGGAACCACCTCTTAGGGGTTCCACATACAAACATTTGTGATTTTTTGAAGCCTAGTATACAGTAAAAATGATTTGTTTGTTATATCAATTATATAATTAATTGATTTTACCTACAACGATTTTTGTAAATACATCTAACGAAAGTGTAAGTTAAAGGAAAATCTGAAAAATATTTTCAATTAAATATAGAAACAAATAGTTTGTTGAAATTTATTTCTTTTTTCAACATTTATTTTTGTTAGATTTCAAAGTTAATTCAATTAAAGTTATTGTTATATTAACAATAACATTAGTATTATTAGTACTGATGTTGCCGGCTTACTTCCGCCCAAAGATATTTAGTGTTTTTCGCAGGCAAGCAAAAAATCGTTTCGAGGATTGTGATTGATATATTTTCCCCCAAAATGACTACTACTTTTGCAGCATTTTTTTAAGAAGAATTTACGCCAAGTTTTGTATACGTATGTTTTTAATAGCATTTCACGTGAAATATTGTAACAAGTATCGGGCCTTAGAAAATAGAGAAATGTTATGTCACAGAAATAAAGAAAGTATAAATGGCCATTTCCACAGAAAGTGCACCTTTTGCAATGTTACATCACTAAGAAATTAAGATTGTTCTTTACAATTTTGTTTGATTTTTTATATTTTTTGTTAGATGTAAAACTAATTAGGCTCTACACCAACATAAAAAAATTAAAAAACAAAATTTTTTCTTTAAAAAACAAGGTGGAATTTTCTGTGGAAATGCTTATATATATATGTACATAAACGTAAAATAAGAATTAAAATATTAAAAAAAATGCAAAAAAGCTTAATATTTTTTTTTTTTTTGACTACACAGAAGTTTTTAATTTTCCTATTTTAAGTTTTGTAAGGTAAGCATAAGCTTTTCATTGACTATTCGATATATTTATCCTTAAAGTTATCATCTGGCTTATTTAATTTAAATTCAGTCAAAATAACAAAAAATGCCTTGTCTTAAATTTTAATTTATCACAATTTTCATTGAGAAATAAAATAAATAAGCTAAAATAGTTAATGATTTGGCATGATTAGTAAGTTTTGTTTCTTTAGTATAACTACAGGATACAAATATTTACTCCTTAACATTAATTTATTTGCATAAACATACTTGAGAAATGCTCAGTTTATTTTCCATATAAATATTGATTTTGTCTTAAATTTGAAAACTACCAAACATTCTCACTTACTCAGGTTTATTACAAAATCCCAAATCAATTCGTATTGTTATATTCTCATAATTGAATATTATTAATGCAATTTGCTTTGAATATTTCGTACTCATGTTAGATCTTAAATCAATTTAATTTTATACGTATACATACATATACATACGTATTAAGACACAACACTATTTGTAGAATTATATACAAACGCATACATGAACGCGAATGTTATTGCACTAAGTCTACAAACATATATGTAGTGGTAATTAAGTTGATCAGAGCCTTAGGGAAACTATTCAGGTGTCAGTAACAATCAACAGCTTTATGTCGATTAATGTTGTACGGTGTCTTAGAAATGTATTAGTTAAGTTAAGAGAATAGTTAGGTTTTGCAGGCTATTAATTTTATAAGAAATCAGGTTACTTGGGTGTTCTGTAATAGAAAAGATTAAGGAATACCAAAAATTTTTTTTTTGGATTATGGGTCATGCACTAAGTATCTTATTATTTGATTGCCGTGACAATTTATTCCTTTCAATGGTAATATCAACAAAGATAACTCTGATTTTTATTTAAAGTCTTAGGGTATTATAGTTAAAATCATCATATATTATCTTTTCTCTTGGGTACTTTCAGGAATAAAATTGTCATTGCGTACATTTATATCAATATATTAAATATTGAGATGAGAACTTCATAAAAATAGAGATCCCATATGTGGTACACTTTGCATAAACAATTATAAAACAATTTTGTATAAATTTTTTTATGAATTATATATTAATATTTTTTTTTAATTTTATTACTATTTATGTTATCACAGCAAAATTAAATACATTTCCTTAAATAAAGAATACCGAAGTATATTTATTTCATATAAAGTTTTTATTTAATTTAAACAATTGTTTGCTTGTCTTTTGCATTAAGTATTGTCTATATGCATATCGTTCTAATGTTGCTTGTTTTGTAAAGATATTTGTTTGAGTTTTTTAATTTTGTTATGTTTGTACGTTGCGATTCTCATTAATATATTAACCCCCATATTCATAAAAAAATAAAATGAATTTTAAATTCGTTTTAGGAAAATTTTGTATGAAAAATTTTAAATAAAATACATTTCAAATTCGTTTAAAATTTTATGAATATTGGGGTAAGAGTCTTGCTATATACTTTTGGTTTGAAGTCTACTGAGAAGTTTTGTAATCAGCAACGAGATCCATATAGACAATGCTTAACCAAAAGACACGCAAAGAAGTTTTGCATCGCTATTAGGAAAATGTAGCATATAAAACCTCAGCGTCGTAATGAAGTTAAAGATTTTAAAAAATGTAAATTTAATACAATAACAAAAATAATAAAATAAAAAAAAAATAAATATTTGTGTTATGTAAGCAGCCGCAATTTTTTTTTATTGTATTGATTAAAAAGCATTCAGCTTTCATTTAAAATTGTATAACCTAAGGCATCTTTCATTTCATTATTGGTATAGGGTTCTTGAAAAATTCTTCATAAATAACGGGCTATTACCCAGTAAAAAAAATTGGAAGCCATTCTAAAGGAACTACATTTTCATTGCTTCCAAAAAATCAGAAGCCCCAGTGTAAGATTATTTTAGTCAAACAAAACCTTGTAATTCCTCCATAGTTTTAGAAAATACTCACCAGAATCTAAAAAAATCGATTTTTTAAAGAAATTTATCAATTAATTTTCATCTAAAATTTAAAAGTTATTTACTTGAATTTACATGAAAACACTGTATCGGGCTTAAATTCGTTTAAGAAGAAACGAACTGTTAAAATAGGCAATTAGAACGGATCGAAATTCGCACTACTTCCAGATCGCAAACTCTACATTTTATGACTTTTTTGGAATGTCTATTTTTACTGGGTAGCTTAAGATAGAAGGCACAGATATGGACATGAAATAAATATTAATATGAAAATGGAAATAAACTTTAAGATGATTGTGAACATTAATACGAGCATGAACGTAAATATGACAATGAATAGAAATATAACATAAATGTAAAGATGAGCGAGAGCACGAACATGAACATCACCATTAACATTGCCCTGAGAATGGGTATAAGCAGTCACATTAATATATAATATATATATAATAAAATGAACATGATTATGAAAAAAGCCATGAACAGTAACTTAATCAAGGCCAAGAAAATGATTATGAAAAAAAACAAACATTAAAATAAACATGGCCATGCACATGCATATTAGCTGACCATAAACATGACCATGAATATATGCTTAATAAATATAACAGCCCAAAAATTAACACGAACATGAAAATAAGCTTGCTTCTGAACATAAAGATAAGCATCAGTATAACCATGAAGATGCATATAAACATGAAAAGGAACATTAACATGATCGAGAGGATCAATAATATGAATATGATTACAAAAATATATACAAAAATCATAATGAACAAAATTAAAGATGACAGTGACATTAATAAAATGTGACACTTGTAGTTGAGGCATAACCTGCTTATCTTATTTTTAAATTAAAGTAATGATTTTACTTTTGGCATTAAAAACCTTATGTTTAATGAAAAACTGGCAGGAAGTTATTTTAAGTTTTTTATTAAGTTTTATGGCTGTAAATGTTCACCAAAAGGAGTTCTTTGTATTTATTACCCTGTGCAGCAGTGAAAAATCCATACGGTCTTGCCAGTGTAGTTTCGATAGTTTTACGAAAGGCTAGTAAAATCCTTTTTTATGGGTCTCCAAAGATTTAAAAAATCAGTGTGCTCTCAAGAAATGGTGTCATCAGTTTTTGACCAATAGCTATTGCAGAAACAGTACATAAATATATATGATAATAATGTACCCAACAATCTACCAAACAAATCTTGCAAACAAAATTTTTTTAACCGACTTCAAAAAAAGGAGGAGGTTAACAATTTGTCTCTATTTATTTTTTTTTTTTGTGTGTTACTTCATAACTCGGTACATTTTTAACCGATTGTAAAATTTTTTTGTTGTCTGAGAGCGAATAGCTTTCCATTGAAAAATAGTGGCCGGAGAGACGCCCACAATTTTTTCAACATAATTTTATGATAATATACATATTTGATTGCTGCAAAACCTATGAAACAACTTTGGTTCTTGTAATTACACAATTTCAAAGTTAAAAAAATGGGCAAAGTCACGCCCTTTAAAATTTAATATTTTATTTTACGTGGTTCTACTTTACCGATTTTTACAAAATTTAAAATACACCCCAAAGCCCTGAAAACACACATAATTTTGCATTTAAAAAATGGGCGGAGGCACGCCCATTAAAACTTAATTTTATATTTCATGTACTTCTTCTTATCTTCTTCTATCAGATCTTTGCATTGAAGTCGGTGTTTTTGGCAGAAGCAATTATTTTGCAAAAATTATGGAATTTTGTTTTTACTTTTTTCAGAATAACTTAAAGGGACTCCCAATTTTTTGATAACAATATTTGGCATAATTGTAACTATGGTAAAGCTGGTTAGTTGGAACGTGTCTTGGCTCCCTAATAGCTCATATATCGGTTCTCTTTTACTCCTGTAAGGAGTAATTTCTCTCTTGTAACGGTTTCGGTAATCGGGTTGTTTTAAGACTAATGACTAATTAGCCCATAGCGTACGATCCTTCTATTGTGGCTGCCAAATGCACCTACACGTGCTTAGTTGCTGCAAGTATTTACTCCATGGTAATACCGCCCCCGCTCTGTCGGCAGAGCCTCGTTAGCATGACATGTGCCACCAAATCTCTGGTGGACAGTGGATGAGGTTGACAGTTAGAGATGATTGGATTTATATACAAATGTTACCTTTGTATTTGCATCGCTTTCCCATTGGTCCTCAAATAGCTCATAGAAACCACTTTTTACTTCAAAAATGTTAATTTTTCAAAATTTGTCGACCATAAAAAATGTCTTTTTCGAAAGTCATATAATCAAATGCCAGCTTCTCTGTTCAGTTTCAGTAAAATTTTCTGCAAAAAATTAAATATTCTGCCATGTTGTTATTAATTTCGGTCTTTTATTTTATGAGCAAAAGCAGTTAGTCCTAGTTTACACTATGCAAGTCTTCTTGCTAAGCTGATTAGTTTGTTGGAGAGAGGGTGGAACAAGGGGAAAATAAATGAATACCCAGCTTCATATTCTGTCAAGACGTCTTGCCTTTTCATTCGTAATGTTAAAAAAAATTACATGCTTCCACAAAACTATGTATAAAAATATGAGCTGACAAATAAGACTTGCATTGTGTGAACGGAGATGAAAGTTCGAAGAAAAAAAGTGATAAGTTTAGCAATTAGACTTGTGTACTTTGAACTGGGGCTTACTTTTAGTTAAAATATTTCTGAAACAATCCTATTTAATTAAACGTAAAGCTCATGAAACCGACATTAAATTTTATTGTAAATATTATCTAAAAATAAAATATCATAATAATCATCTTACATGGTTCAAGGGGGAGAGAAAATATAAGTATATCTAGTCAGATAGTTTCTAACTTCATTTGTTTCCTTAGTAACGATTTGATTATGCTAAAGTTCGTATCGCTTTGTAAGCCAAATTAACAGCTGTTTTAATTTCCCTCTCGAAGACTTCATTTGGGTGCGCGCCTGCTATTTTTTAATTTCCTTTTATCCAATTGTATTTTCTTATACTTGTGTATAATAGATTTATTTGCATATATATATTTACAAGTAAAAACATTAAGTGTTTGGCATTTCCTGTTGCTTGCTATTAAATTATTATTATTATTATTATTCAAAACATAAGATGCAAAACCTTGCATATTTCAATCAATTTATTAAACATTTTATTTGCCAATATTTGACTCGAATTTTATGTAAGAGTATTGAAAGATTTTTGATTAATGATTACAATAGAATATTATGAAGTAGAAAGTAGTAGAAAAAATTGCATCTTAAGTATACTTGAAACGATTTACCTACATTCTTTCCTTTGTAACGTTTCTGCTGTACTGATTTCTATGAATCTTATTTAAAGTCTTTAAAGCAGAAATTATTAAAATAATTTCAATTGGGCGATGCGATCGTGAAGTTGTGGAACATAAAGTGGATTTTTGAGGTCTTTCATTTGTTTTTACTAACTCAGTTAACTTGATTATCGCCTAAACAAGGACATCTTTTTTACTATCTAGGTAAATTATAACAAATCTCTTAAAATACATAAATCAAAAAAATTTCCAAGAATAAAGTATTACGATAAAATTCTTCCAAAAGACATAGAACTTTTGCCCATAAAACAAAATTATATGAGAAAAAAAAAAGATGCCTAAAACTCAAACACTGCTACTTTTTCCCTATAACTTTGAGCACAAACTGTGTTAAAATAATCATCATAAGCTCAATCGTCATAGTTTCCAGCTACAAATGTCATCACTACATTATTTTAACAATGAAACTGTCAAACTTTTTATATCTCCTACTCTTTTATGTCTCCATCTTTATCTAAATATTTTTTTCGCTTATAAGTATTTCTTCAGTGTAATTTAACGAGTTTTGCAATTTATGAGTCCTTAAATTTATGAGTCCTTTCAATAATGATAGTGTTAATAACAGTATCACTTTGATGAAGACAACAACGGAGGCGGGGTAGTGGTTATGGTCATAAAAATGCTGCTGCCAGCCATTAGACGTAATAGGGAGAATATTTTCAAACTTTTGTTTTTCTTATAATAAATATGATTTGATGAAATTGATTAATCATTTTATCATTTGATGAAATATCATAAAAATAATTATGAACGTTAATAAATTTATTTAAAAATTTATGTCATCAATATATAACAGTAATAACTTTAAAAAAATGTTGCTTCAATATTAAAAACAAATGATGTTTCATCAATACCAGAATGAGAAAATAAAATAAAAAATGAAAATAAAATAAGAATAGAGGCCAAGCTAACGTGGCACTAAAAGGATAATTATAATAAATGGAAATATTTATAATAAGTAAAATAGTTAAAGATTACCCATCATTTTGCTGCATTAAAAAGCCGAAACTATTTTACCTTAATGAGCTAATTTGCCTTATTCAATTTTGAGTTAATAGTAACATTGAAATTTCTTAACACTATGGCGTAGGTTAGGTTAGGTTAGGTTAGCAGGCAGCTAGTGAAGAATGAAAATATAGGAGTCTAGCTCACTTGGGTCCAATACGATGATCCCTTTGTGCTGCCTGTAAGTTGAAAGTATAAGAATAAGGGGGGAGACCGGAAGTATAGGGAGAATATAGATGGAGAGGATATAGATGGAGAGTAGAGTAGAGAAGAAGTGAAAAAGTGGGACAAGGAGAGGGTCTAGTACATACACATGCCGTGAAGGCTAGCGGCCATACCAGCCGCTGCTCCTAATGTATAGACTTAGGTTTCTAAGTCCTATTTCCGATAACTCGGACAAGCTATTGAAGGATATTCTGCCAAGGAAGTGCAGACGGAGATCCTCCAAAGCAGGACAGAAGCAGAGAAGATGCGAAATGCTTTCCTCCTCTTCCTCATCATTGCAGCTGTAACAGTAGTCATTATACGGGAGACCCATACGTTTAGCGTGGGTTCCGAAAGTGCAGTGGCCTGTAAGTGTGGCCATGAGATTCCTCAGATGCTTTCTGGTAAAGCTAATGAGGTTACTGGTTCTTTTAGTATCTAGACGAGGCCAAAGGATTCTCGATATAACGCAGGTAGGCTCATTACGCCATCTTTCCTGAGCTGAATTAAGAAAGGCAGTATCGAAGCGTCTCCAGCAAGACGACAGAGGGAGCCCACAGTGATTGTCATCGACTTCCCCGAGTAGGGTTCCTCTCTTTGCTAGTTCATCCGCAACTATATTGCCTGAAGTAGTTCCGTGTCCACGCACCCAGTATAGTGTGATGGTTGCGTGCTGCGCCAGTTCATCCAGGACTGTGCGGCATTCTTGGACAAGTAATGATGTACAATATACACCTGCAAGGGTTTTGATCGCGGGTTGGCTGTCCGTTATTATCTGGATATTACTATTGTGTATCCGATAATAACTCAACCAGTGCGCTGCCCCCTTTATGGCGGATATTTCTGCCTGTAATATGCTACATTCGTCCGGGAGTTTGAAGGATATTTCAATTCCAAAATCTGGAATATATATCCCCCCTCCAACTCTTCCCCTTCGTATAGAGCCGTCCGTGAAAACCTGCACGGCTCTGTCCACTGGGGAGAACCCTTCTGTCAAAGAGATATTGTAATTCCTATTGAAGTAGGGTTTGGGAGTGCAGTAGTCAATGGGTTTAGGTATATTGTTCGCTGTATTTAGGATGCTAGCGTGACCCCATGGTCTATAGTTCCATACGCCTATTGCGTTCAGCCTAACGGCCGTATGTAGGGCCAGTTTTCTAGCCATTAAGTCCACAGGAAGCCAACAAAGCATAGCGAAGAGTGCCTTTGTCGGCGTGGATCTAAGGGCACCTGTTATCATAAGTGCCGCTTTGCGTAGAATACCTTCTATGCGGGTCTGGTTTCCCGCTGATTCTAGTGCTTTCCACCAGACCGAGACCCCATAAAATAGGATAGGTTTTATGACCATCTCTAGTATCCAACCGACTCCTTTGGGGTTAATTCCCCAAGTAGAGAACACTATGGCGTAAAAAGCATCATAATTTTTTTTATAACTATGCTATTTATTGCGCGATACTGGAGTTAGGACGTGATTTTTGTAACAAAAATAATCGACACTATTACAGTTATAAATTTATATTTGTTTTGATTTCTTTGTACTTAAAAGCAGAGTATGTAAATAAACGAAATAAATTGTTTGATTTTGTTTTGTTTTGTACTTTGAAGTGAGTGATACAAAAACAAAACAAAAACAAAGAGAACGATTACTAAATTTTTTGTTATATTGATATTGATAAGCCGGCTAACAGCCGCCACCGGTCACAAACAATAAATTGATTTAAAATCTCGTACGTCGCTAGAAAAGAAAATTATGGCAAGTAAATGTAAACGTCTTCAAATATTTGTGGCGCATTTGACATCATCATATCATATAATTCTATTGTTATTTAACTTATTAAGTTTGTTTAATAAACCTAAGCAGCATAGCTATAACCGGGTGTCATAAGACACCTCTCCTCTTTTTTTGATAAACTAACTTAATATATTACACGTTAATATGATAACCATTTATTTTTTTTTCTCTTTTAATTTTAAAAGCCAGCAGCAACATATGTTAGGTCAAATTTACTTATTTATGTTCTAAAACACTTGTACTTATTGCCTCACGCAAATGTTATTATTATCTTGACTGTCGTGTGTTAAGCTAATTTTATTATCAACGTTTTATTTATTTAATTTTTTTTTTGTACATGACTCTATGCTGTTAGTATTTGCTGGTCACTAACTTAAAACAAAAAAAAATTTTCATACACGTTTTGGTCATTTAAAACGTGACTAAATAAATTTGTACAAAAATTAGAGCCTCTTTTGCCAGCATACTTTTAAAGCACACGCACGTCTGTATGTATATATGTATGTATGCGTGTATATTTATGTAGAGTTAGTGTATATATTAACAAATGTTTAAAACGAATAAACATCTCTTAATGAAAGATAAAAGTGGAACATATGTTTTCTACATGTTGCAAGCATGTACTTGTTAAATTCATTTAAATAAATTGAATTAGAACAATAAAGGTCCTGCCTTCAAACTTCAATTATTTTTTTGCAGTGTTTTCTCGGCTTCTTTAAAAAATTTTATAAGTATGTATCAAGCTATTTTTAAATGCTTTGGACTCTTTATGGTTGAGAAAGTGAGAAAGTGGGGCTTTTATTGGAGTTTGTCAATAAGTATAAAATAAAATAAGTTCTTTGTCAAGTAATAAGCAATTTATGGTAAAAAAAATATTTTAACATTTTGTATGTGTTTCATGTCCGGGGGGTGTGAATCTCGACGTGCATCTTTTTCTTGTCCTAGAAAGTATATGCACCAAACTTGCCAAAAGAAAATTTGATTGTATTTTATTTATTCTTAATTTAATTAATTTAATTTTTGCTGCCAACTTTCAATGAAAGGGGACTGCTCCCCATAGTTTTTGCCCTAAAATGTATTAAACCATCCCACTGTGTTACGTTTCACATAGCTTTTGCCATTGGGCTTTCCTATGTGATATAGCAGTGATGTGATTGAGACTTCCCAGCACATATACAACTGCATCGAATGGCCTTTCATTCGACAAAACCTCACAGCTAGTTTGTTTTATTCAAATTTGAAGACAGAAAGTGGTTAATGAAAGATTATTTCTTTTAATTATTAAAAAAATTGGATTAAACAATTAATTTTTTTTATGTGGCATTTATTAAACTTGCCACAATACTAAAAAATAGAAAACTTGATTGTAATGAACTATTTTTCATTATTTAAACATAATTTCTTAATTAAACTTTCTCCCTTATAGCTTTCATTCCAGCCACCTTAGCTTATTAACATATCAGTAAGATATATATTGTCCGGAATTGTAGCCTAAGTAATAACTTAATGTTACATTTGGCTGATTAGCATCTCTGTTGAACTACAATTTTAAGCAAATAACTGAAAAAAGTTTAAGTTATTTACGTCTTAAGACACGTACTTCGACATACATTTTCAAACAATTTAATAGAAACTTGGGAAAAGTCTACAAAATAACTTACGTGACATTAAGTTTTTCCATATATTTTTTTTTTGCACAAAACTAATTTGATAAAAGTATTTACATACATACAAAATTGGTAAAAGAGCAAACAGCTAAATAAAAATGTTTTTAAATTTACTTACAGCATTATGCATATTGCTAATAATGAATTTACTTAAATAATATTAGTAATATAATAATATTGATTTTTGGTATAGTATAAATATGTAAGTAGAGAATTTTTAAGCTGCGACTAGTTATACCAGCACTATCATAGTTTCTTTCCTAAAAGTTACATTATCCAGTTCATACATACATACAGGAATATATGTCCTCGATAGCTTCAAGAACTCCATCTTTAATGTTTTGCATCGACTTTGAATACTGTCATAAGATTAATTCTTAACGTAACTTAAAAAAAGTCTAATGCTGTCAACACACAAGATCTCGATATCGCTTCATTAAGAAATATAACTCTTAAGAAATTGCTCATTCATAAGAGTGATGATATTGTTAGTTGTGTAGAGAATTTCATGATACTCGTATTCATATATACATACATCCGATGAGTTTTCTTAAAAGTCCTAGTTTTTACTTAACAAAATGAAACCTCTTATTGAAAGACCTTATTTTATTATAATATTTATTTCTATATTATAATCTCTTTTACACTCAATTAAAATTTATTAATTTATTAAATCATACCTTGAGTAACAAAATTTCCTTCAACAACAAACAAACTTTTGAAGTGTTGACATTTTCTTAAACAAAATTTGTATAATTCTATCCACCAGGACAGGGTAGTAATAATAAACGTTTAAACAAATTTCTTATATTGTTATTGGGCCTTATTACGAGTGTCCTATTACGACATCGACTACGACGGTATCGTACTAGACTAAAGAACATTGCAACAGTTTTTCTTTAATCTAGTACAAAATCGTCCTAGTCGTAGTCGAAGTACGACACTCGTACTTAAGCCTATTATTTTCAATTAAAGTGGCGACATCGTGGAACAGGCCATAACCCCCTATTCATAAAAAATACATATACAAATTTTTTTAAAATTAATTTGAAATCGATGTTAAGAAAATGTTGTATGAAAAACTTGAAGTAAAATAGATTTCAAACTCATTTTAAATTTTATGAATATGGAAGTAAATGTTGATCGTATTCTGACTGCCTTTTAAAAATTTCGAGCGTATGAGTAATATTAATTTATATGGAAAAATACGAAATCAAGTATACGTACAGCAAATATTCAACAGATTTCTTCTTCAAACTACCCCAGTAAAAAAAGACACTCCAAAAAATCTGGAAGTAGTGCAAATTTCGATACGATCTAATGATTTTTACATAGGGTTGTCATTACAAGCAGTTCTCTTTTTTGATACCTGGTCACCGAATTGGAAGCGATTTTAAGAAAAATGTTCTTTTTTTGTGTTCTATGATAATATTTTCATCTAGGAAAAATGGTTAATAGTTACCTATTTTAATAATAAGTTTCTTTTTATAGGAATTTAAGCGCGAAACAGTATTTTCCTGTAAATTTAAGCAAATAACGTCAAAATTTTAGACCAAAATTAGTTCATAAGTTTCTTCAAAAAAATCGATTTTTTAAAAATTCTGGTGAGTAATTTCTAAAACTATAGAGGAATTACAAGGTTTTGTATGACTAAAATAAACTTCTACTTGGGTTTCTACTAACTATCGCAAATTAAAAATATCGATTTTTTGGAAGCAATGAAAATGTAGTTCCTTTAGAACGACTTCCAATTTTTTTACTGGGACGAAATTTAGAAGAGAAAATATTAAGGGCCAAATAAGGGTGGCGTTAACTACAAAACCCCAAGTTTTGGATACGACCCTGGCATCCAATAGTCATTGAATAACAACACCATGAATTTTTCTGATGTGAATTAGCGTCCCTTTGTATCAGTTGTTGTAGGAAAGTTCAAGTGATGAAGGCATAGTTACTGGTCACTGAACTATAACGACTTCAGCATTAAAGCGCCCTCCTTCGTTGTGTAGCAGAATTATTAGCAAAGTAAAATAACCAGTCAAATAGCTACTAAACACAGTTTAAAAAAAAAAATAATACGCCCAAAATACGCAAAATAGCAGAGTTGGAAAAGAATGAAGCTTTCCTCGATCTATGCCTTCATCACATGTCTTCTCTATCACTATCCCTTTCCTAAAGAAGCTAACACCTAGTGTAAGGAGTAGGTATTTATTGCCTGAGTGTTACTTCTCTTTAAAAAAAGGACAAATTTTCTAAAACGATAACGTTATGCATTGCTAAATTGTATATTTAAATATATAAATTACAATAATTCTGCCAAAAAATCCGATTTCAATCCAAAGATCAGATAGAATATTTTCTAAAAAAATTTAATTTTAATGGGCGTGCCACTGCCCAGTTTTTAAATGAAAGATTTTGTGTTTTTCAGAGCTCAATGCATGTGGAAAGTTTCGTAAAAATCCGTTAAGTAGGACCAATTTTTTTGACAATGGTACCAATAAAAAGCTATACCCTCTCGGACAATAATATTATTTTTACAATCGGTTTAAGATGAACCAAGTTCTAAGGTACCAATGAAAAAAAAAAATTATTTGATGACCTCCTCCTATTTTTTAAGTCGGTTAAAAACAAAATTTCTCAACACTCAACGTTTTCGTTTAACAAAATTTGGCAGATTAACTGCAGAGTTTTATCAAATTTATGTATTGTGTTTTAATTAAAACATTATCACTTTAACACAAACAGATTTTTGAATTTAAAGACAATGAAGTCAAATTCATTGTCCATTTTTAATTAGTGCTTAATTAGAAGTGGTTAGCATGTGCGTTGACTACAAATTCCGATTTATATAAGTCCTTTGTACGAAAGTTCAAGTGATGCAGGCATAGTAACTGGTCACTGAACTGATACTAATTCCAATGCAACATTAGAGCGTCCTCCTTTGTCAGTAATTCACAGCTTCAAAAACTTAATGCACCTCATTGACACCAGAGGCGCTGCAACAGTGTCTTAAAACCAAAAACTATCAAAAATCCTTCCTTTTTCTCTTCTTTCAGCACCTCCTTTCTCAATCACTATCTCTCTCAAATAACCATGCAAATAACCGCCCAAGCGTATGTCATAATTTTCAAAATAATTGGGTGATTCTTTATTGATAGGGGCTGAGTTAAAACTGTTTAATAATTGAATATTTGTACACTGTAAATAACTGCCAACATTTTTTTAAACTTTATGTAAATGCTCTTGATAAGTCTTGCTTTCTATTGTGCTTTAAACATATTTTCAATTCACTTGATTTTTTATTTGTCACTTAGAGTTTTAAACCAACCAGCTTTCTTATTTTTGTTTTAACTGATGTTCTAAAATAATTCTGTTCTTTATTCTACAACATCAGGCTGCTCTTTTTGCCAGCTTTTATTTTTCCATTTAAATTGTTTGTTGCTTTAAGCTCATGACCATTAAAACTAATTATCCCACAAAGATTAATTATATGTAGTATAATACTTTTTTCAACAGTTTTGTTTTTGAGGTCTCAGACGTTGACTAACTAATGTTTGTTGTCTAACAATGGAAATAGTTTCTGTTTCAAGCCGCTTCCTTTCTCTTTAACTGTAGTAACACATTGTTCACTAGCTTTACCACTTTTTTTGTATAAGCGTATGTGTGTAAAAGATATTCAGAGATAGTTTTTATATTTTGCATTTATTCCAAGTTTGGTTTTATTTATTTTGTCCAGCAGCATGTGTAAACATTGTTAATACAAAAAAAAAAACAAAAACTATTTTTTAATGTATCTTTTACACTTGTTTATGTTTTTTTCTTTTAGTGTGCAGCAACAAAAATATTCCTGACTGGCTTATGTAAGAGTTTTCGGCATAAAAATGTGCATATTAAAGCAGTTGTGAGTACATTAGAAAATTTTATAATTAAAATTTTTGGGGATGACTGAAAGAGAGAAATAAAATGAAATATAATTTTTTTTAAGGAATATATTTTGTTAAAGGGTAAAAAAGGTTAATACTATTTAAGAGTTTTTAAAACAAATTGTATTTAATTTTTTAACTTAAAAAGTATCCAGGATTAACTTTGGGCAAAAATAATATTGTTGAATAGCTTTAAGGCTTATCTGCTCATACACAGCAGCTTAATGATATGTTCTTATGAAGAAAAATAGCTAAACTTACAAAAACTGTACAGGGCGATAAGACTTTTTTTAAAGTTTTTGACACCAAGATTAAAAAACGCGAAAAATTAAAAAATAAAAGAAAAGCATTTGATTAAAAAAATACCTCCGGCTACCAGTGGATTAAAATTTTTCCAGCAATAAAATACGCCTACCAACATATGTAAGGGGAAGAAATTCCCCTTTTCGAAAAGGAAAAAATGAAGAAGGGACAGAGAGTGCAGTTAAAAGTAAATAAGGTAAATTCATTTTAAGGTTCTGCTATTGTGGGATTTGTTAGCTTTTATAGCAGCATTGCAAAGCCTCTGGTAATGTTAGCTATGATCGTAGTCAAATTATAAGTCATCTCAATTATCAGACGCTCTTGTGACCAACGAGTAAATAAATATACATGTGTTGATACTTTGGAAATAGAGGAAAATAAGACTTTAATGCCCTAATTCTGTTCGACGGTTGTATCGTTTTGTCTATGGACGAAAAAAAGCTGCAGTTGTGATTCTTTAAAACAATTATTAATTATTGTCTATGCTAGAAGGTTCGTGTATTTGCTTTATGATTTTATTTTAAACATTATATTCAACACATATTTTTAAATACTGCTTTTACACTATCTCAAAATCCAGTACTTTCGAGAATTCGAGCTAAAGCAAGCTGCTCTTTTCCAGATTTCGCACACAAAACGAAATCTAAATTTTCAGACGATTTGTAGAAAATTTAATAAAAATCTAAGGTTTTATTAATTCTTCACTACCCTGTTCAACAAAAAGTGAGTGAATTAGCTACGTACGGTCTGGTTAAAAAAGTGTGTGAATTGGCTACATTTCAGTTATTTGGTGGTAGTTTTGGAAACAAATCAATTGATGGGTTTTGTTTTGGATAAAATAAAAATCCTGATAAATGTCAAAAAAATTTAGTGTAAACGGTATAGATTTTCATAATGATTTTAATCAAAATATGCTAGATTTTGTGCTGATGTAAATGTTCTATTAGAGAATTCAGAAGAAAAGAACTCAAAATTATTTTCAAATAAAAAGGTCCTAAATCTTCTTGCTGAATTAGGGCATAAATCTCTTTTAAATGGAATACTCCAGACCAAGAAAATTTACACTATTCTTTTACTTATTTTATTTTTAGTTATACCTTCTACTCAAAAGTGGAGGCAGTAAGAAATTAAAAACATTTCTTTGGAATGCCTGTTCTAAAACGAAAGATGGAAGATATTTATAAGACCTTCAGTAACTAAAATAGAGAGCTTAAGAAATTAGTTCCCCGTTTCTGTAACTTGTGAAAAGTTCTCGCATCGAGAAAAACTCAATAATTATATTAGTTGTCCTATTTTGCACAGGGTTACTCCCATAAAACTCATATAAACTTACAAAAAATATCAGCAAATACAGTATCATCCTGTGTTTTGCAGGATGATAAAAATTTTTTCGACTCGAAAAGTTCTCACATTCCCTACAGAAATGAAGCACTGCATGCTGTTTTTATTTAAAGATTATCAACAGATGCTTTCTACGCCTCACGTAGGTAGTATTTCTGGAAAATTTCCTCAGTCGTAGTATAATTAAGATTCAACCAGCTGTAGGAAGCGTCTGCAGCCTTATACATATATTTATATACATTTTAAGATTATCTTAAATATTCTTAACATTTGGCTTAACTTGACCAGATTTAATTACATGCTAAGACACTTGATTAATGTTTTCTTATTCAATAAATTTTTAATCTCACCCTGAGAGAAAAAAAGCAAGCATTAATTTAATCTAGACAAATTTGTTCCTTGGAAATTCCATCTCTTTATTAATGAAATTTGTTTATGTAATGGCATGTTAATGGACCATCTGACGCTAATTAACTCACTTAAACAAATCCCAATCAACTTAAGGAATCTCTCACTCCACATAGACAGCAAAAGAAAAACACAGACAGAACTAATTTTATGGTCTGAAAATCGACTTCAATTTAAGAGTCTTATTATATTCAATTTATCTTTTTGTTTAGCTTTCAAAAGCAAGCATTTTTACAAAGCTTTTTCTTAGATAGTAAATGATTTACAATATTTACATCTAGAATATATGATAAACATACGCCTTAATATGCATTTAAACAAGAAATATTAATATTTAGTATTTAAATTCCAATTTGGAGTATAACCTGCATTTTTATCCTGATAACTCTTATCAGCATATTGTCATGTATTGGGCATGTGAATAACTAACATAAAAATACTTATTTCGATAAAATCATGGAAATAATTTAACAACTATGACAAAAAATAGGCAATTAAATGCACACTTTTGGTGTTGCTTCTTTTGACATATAATTAATTTAAATTATAATGAGCATTTTGAGGCAGTAGTAATACTGAATTAACACTTATAAATAAGTTCGTATGACACTACACATACTGATTCTTGTAGTTGGTATAGGGGAAAAGTTATTTCTCAAAAAAATTTAATTTAAATTTGAACAATCTCAAACAAACTTTTTATTGCACTTTAAGTCCTAACAGAGTTCTTTTTAAGTTTTAGCTTTTAAAATTATAGTAAAGAATATAATACTTGAAATGCCACATTTTTCTGTGCCACCATGCATTTCATTCATCATTATCAAAGTCCATCTGTTTGAGCAATGATTTGTTGTTGACTTCAGCTATTTTACATGAAATTTTACCATGATTTACCATCACATTAATTATTAAAATTCTTCATTCTATAAGAACTAGGTACTGTATTTTGTAATAACTTATTTTTCCGGTTCATACTCAGCCAGATAGCCACAGGAATAACATTTGAAGCTTGCTTTTTTATTGATTTAATAGTTTATTTTAAATTCAGTTTCTTATACTGTAATATACATAATTTAATTTACATTTCCTCCAGAATTCCTAGACCCTTCTTCTGGACGCTACCGCTACCTTGCCCTTTTTTACTCTTTGCTGCTGGTATCGAATAGTACTCTCATGCTTTAAATATCCTTGGTCGGAACAATTCCACTCACGTCGGAGTGAATTGTAGATTGTAAAGTTAAAAATTATAGTAAATTTTTAATAAAATGGAATTACTGAATTTAAGAATTTACGATCACATTAATTAACACAAATAATTCATTCTGTAATGAATTATTTTTTTCTATTATACTCAACCTTTGTAATTTTACTTTTAATTCAGCTTTTTATAATATAATATACAGAGTTCAAACTTACACTTGCTTCAGAGTTACTAGACCCCTCTTCTGTCCTCTACCGCTGCTCCGGCCATTTGCTTTTTGTGTTCGTATGAAATAGTACTCTTATGTTTGAAATATCCTAGTTCAGAACTATGTCACTCACGTCGCCTTCGTGACCAATATTTCACCCACATGGGCACTCAGGAAAATTGAGTTTAATTATCTAACTGCTTATGTCCATTTTCGTGACTAGGAAATTACTCACGTGGATACAAGAGCGAGACACTGAATTTATATATCTAAATGCATATGCCCACTCTCGTGACTAGAAAATAACACACGTGTATAATATAACTAACTACTTATGCCCCCATCGTGATTAGAAAATCTCTCATGTCGACACAAGGGGTATAAGAAATAACTAACTACTTTTTTCCGCCTTCTAGATTAGGAAATCACTCATGGTGACGTTCTCCATATTTATTATAGCTACTGTTTCTTACGTCCATTTTCATGAATAGTAAATCACTAACCAGCTCAAAGATAATTTATACAATACTAGGTTCTATTATTGTATAGTCTCCCGCTTTCGTGACTATTAAAGATTTGAACGGGCACATATCTACTAATATAATATTCTCTTGACTAGAGAATCACTTAACATTTAGATGTTATTTATACATACATACATACATACATACATATTATGTTATATTCTTAACTAACTTACTCACCAAGTGTTGAACCAGCAAACGTCTACCTGATAGACAAGCACTCTAACCAATATGCTAACAAGCAGCCTGAATAACCATTGAAATTATTGTGCAAACATTCTTATACAAAAATGAAAAAGATAATGAAAATAATTGTCTCTATGTCAATTTATAGAGACGAAATAACAAGCCACCTCATAAAATCAAAAAAATTTCCTTATTAAAAAATTCAATAAGATGCTTTAAACATATTCATATAGGAACCTAATAAAATCAAGAAGAAAGTCTTATTGAAAAAATCAATAAGATAGCCTAATAAAATCAAGAAGAAAACCTTTTTAAAAAAATCAATAAGGTAGGCTAATAAAATTAATAAGAAATCCCTATAGTTTACAATTTATAAGAAACCCGAATAGAATCAAGAAGTTTTTTTCTATGGATTGTTTTTTTGTGCCAAAAATAACGGAGTAAAAAAAGTTGTGAATAATAAGATTTCTTCTTGATTTTATGTGGTTTCCTTCTTGATAAAATTAATAAGATTTACAACATAAAAACAATAGGGAATCATTATGAAAAAATCCTCTCTTCTTTCTGCTGGGATATCCCTTAGCCTAAAAACGTTTCAAAGAGAATATCTTCTTGATTCTATGAGGCAGTTTTTTCTCTGTGTATACTTCATACTCACTTGCTCCACAGCTTCTTCTCGCTAAAATGATTTTAACTTTAATTAACCTTTATTTTGTAAAATAGTTTTCCTTTTATACTGATCGTATATCGCTTTACATAAAAACATTCTTATATTTTTATAATTTTTTTATTTTTCTTCTGTTAAATTCTTTAACTACGTTATATTATGTTGTTGTTGTGTGTTTGCTTTAAATTTCATATATAATATATAATTGTTGTTTCCAGAATACCTACTGAGTGTTGTTATGCTAATAGAAAATATACTGTGTGACAATAGCTTATGTTCGATTCGTTCGTCACAACTTCCGCCCAGTAAAGAAATTATTTATGATTTTAATAGAGTTTATTAAATAAGAATATCTTGAAATTTTGTTGGACATCGTAGCTAATGAAAATCTATTCAGCTTACATGCCAAGTACAAAATATAACTATTCTTTTGTTCATAAACTCTTGTAGAGGAGGAGTTTGAAAAAAAGTTGGTAGATAGTATAATGCTGTGGTTTTTTAGAGTATGTACTAAATTTATAAGAAACCTTAGAGAGAAAACTTTAGAAAAAAATCTTAATAAAATGTAGCAACAAATAGACAAGGCGCGGAAGTCTTTTATAAGTAATTTTTTACTGCCCAGCACATCATCACGTATTTTTTTAAATAAATATAACAATTTTGCTCTCGTGTTAATTATTTTTTTCTCGCAAAGTTCTACTGTTGCGTCACAAAACTAACAGTTCTATTCTGTTTGTTCTTTCACAGTCTTGCTTAAATAAAACGATTTGCTTCTGTCTGATTTTGAATGATTAATTTTTAACTTATTTGTATTGCTGTGAAATTTCTGTTAAACAAACATTTCAAGTAATTCAAATTATAGCTAAAGATAAGATAAGATAATATTCAAAATCACTTGGTATATTAAAGTAAAATAAAAAAAAGTTATCTTAAAGACTTAATAAATTTATCGCACTTTTTCCTAAAATTAATGTTTAACTTGATCAGTAAAATGTTAAATGATTTTTAAAATTAATGCAGATAATCAGGGAACATTTAGCCAAAAATTTTTTAGAACAACTAGAGCTATTATGCTTAAATTTCCTTTTATCAAATGAAATATTATTTTGTTAATAAAAAGTTTTAAATTTAAATTGAATTAAGCTAACGTTTGTTCTCTAAACTGTAGAATATTTCACCTACCCAACTCCTAGATTAACTCGACTTAACCACTTATCCTTTTTTTCCCCATAACTAGCATATAAGTAATTTAACAAAATACCTCCCAAGATTTAACTACACTTTTCCACTCATCTAATATCTACCACAAAAATTATTCTTAAAATAAAATTTAAATATGCACAACACAACGAAAATTGAGCAGAAAAATTATTCACACAGACACACCGCCAGAAAAAAAAACTGCTTAAAGGTATGAAAAAGGAAAAAGGAAGAAAAAAAATAGAAAATAAACTGTTGTAGTGTAACGAACAAGAGAAGATGGAGGCGTTTTAACTAACAATATAATTAGCTCATAAAAATTAAGTTAAAGTCACAAAGCAGTGATTTGTGTTTAAGTGGGTGGAAACAACAACAACAACAACAACAACAACAACAACAACCAAAGCCGTATATACAACAAGAAAAACGGCTACAACAACAATAACAGCAACGTTAAAAATAGAATAAATATTATGTTTTACAAGCAAATGAATGAATGAATGAATAAGAGGCAAAGGAAAGAATACTCGGCAAAAATGTTTAATTTAAAGGTTTGGTGTTTTGGGGCAAGAGGCCAATTAAAATTAAGTGGCTTTTGGGCAGGGTTCACAAAAGAGGTTTAAGGGAACACTTACACATACTTGAGTATTTTGAAAAGTAAATCAGACTTAAATGTTTTAGTCTAACTAAAGTGCATAAGTGAGTTATGATTTAGACATTTATTTTAGAAAATATAAATTAATGGCCTGTTTCACAATAACAAAAGAAAACTTTCGACTGAAAATTTATATTGAAAACAACAATAAGATATGAAAATGTGTGTTTGTTTTTAATATAAAGTTTAAGTCGAAAGTTTTCATTCTTTATTGTGAAACAGGCTTTAAATTTTCTGATACACTTTCACATCTATAAAAAAATATACTTCTTATGAAATTTCAAATAAAATCTAGTAGATTTTGAGTAGATTTCCCATAAAAAAGAAAATCAATTTTGATACTAGATTTTGTCAAAATCTGCTCAAGACCACTTTGCTGATTTTTTCAAATTTTTACTAAATAAAACTTAAAAAAAATATTAACCAACTTTAAAAATAAACACTTAAGTGTTAAAAATTATTTACATTAAGTTTTAAAATTTTTAATATTTAGAGGTGCTTTCATACCCAATTTGGCAAATATTATTGCCCGCCCACTTTTCTAAATACAAAATCTCGTCACTTTCAGAGCTCTTAGTGTATGCCAAGTCTTGTAAAAATGGGTCAGTTAGAAGCAGAAATATAATATTAATCTGTAATGGGCATAACCCCGCCCACTTTCTTAAGTACAAAATTATATCATTCTAAGAACCGAAACTCTATGCCAAGGTTCGTGGGAATCCGACAATTAAAAATCTATATAATTTAATATTACCCTTTCATGGGCCTAGGCTCGCAACAACACAAGATTGAGGGCTAAATTTTGTAAAACGCAATGCCAAGCGTTGAAAAATTTTATATATTTTTGTTTTTGTAATCAAAATTTTTTCCATATAAAATTTGTCAATGTTTGGCGTTGCGTTTTACAAAATTAGGCCCTAAGTATTTTTCAGAACCCAGTGTGCCAATTTTCTTAAAAATTAATAAAATAGAAGCACTTGAAATATAATATAAAATTTTAATGGGTGCGGTTCCGCCCACTTTTTTGTAAGAAAAATTATGCCTTTTGACAAGCTTCAGGTGTGTGCAAAGTCCTCGTCCATACAATAAAACATTTGCTTCGAAACATTTGCTGCGAAGCATTTGCTGCTAAGCATTTGGTGCGAAACATTTGCTGCGAAACATTTTTGATTTCTCTTTTGAAACTGAATTCGTATCCACACTGTGAAGTTTTGTTTTGCAGCTTAATACATATTCTCATATTGTAGCAAATGTTTCACTGTACAGACGGAGACTAAGTTGTATAAAAATTGGTTAAATATAAGCACATGATATATAATATGAAAGTTAAATAGGAGTAGCTCCGCCCACTTCTTTGTGTGCAAGATTGTGTTATTTTTTTTAGCTCAACTTGTGAGCCAAGTTTCGTAAAAATTGCTCAACTAAAAGCACGTAAAATATAATATTATATTTTATTGGGCGCCCATTTTTTCAACTTCGTTATTGTATCGTTAACAGTCTTCCTAACCACTTTTTTTTACAATGGGACCAAATGGAAGCTATACCCTATCAGACAAAAATGTGTTGGTTAAGTTTTATAGCAATCGAATAAGTAAGAGTTCATAAAATCAAATAGATAAATTAGTGGGCGTCTTCTAGTCCACTTCTTTGACAATTGTGCTAAATGGAAACTATGTTCTCTCAAGCCTTACAATAGGCATAAAATGTACCGAGTTATAAAGTAACAATGCAAAAAAAAAAACGAAGACGAATTGCTAACCATTTTTTTGAGTAGGTTAAAAATTAATGATATTCTGCAGTCTGATTCGAAAAATATTGAATTTTGAAAATGTTTTTTGATAAATTTAGAAAATATTGATCTCCTTTCCAAGTTCCGTTGCTAATTGCAAAAGCTTGTAACAATTACCTTAAGCTTTCTTACAGATATAAGATATCATTTAGACAACTACATATGGTCCCTAAAAATGTCACTTGTTCATAAATTATTTTCGAAACAGATATCAGCGAAAATTAATGCCTACACATTTAAACATTCTGATTAGATATTGCTTTTTTTTTGCTCCCAGCTAAATTATTTTGTAACTGATTTAGAAAAAACAAATATTCCTCAAACATTTAACAGCAATAAGTATTTAGCTTTTTTGCTCTAATAAATTTTGGCTTATTGCCAGCTTGAGAAGAGTTTCCTTGTTTGATATTTTATTTATTTATAGAATATTTTTGTGTTTACAAACAAGAATTATAAATTTTTAATGTCCAACTTCTTGTTTGCAAAAAATTTTTCTTTTTCTTCCCCCTTTCCTTTTTGCAGATTGTGTTTAATTTTTTCTCATGTTTACATTTTCATTTAAATAGTTTTACTTATTATTTTTTTATAGTTTTATTCTATTTATTTTATGGTAACTTATGCCATTCCATTCCGTGTTGCATGCCATCGTTAGTTGTTTATAATTACAAATATTTTTTATAGAACAAAAAGCCATTTAGTGTGAAATGAAATACGAGCATATATTAGACGTTTCAGTAGTGTGGGCTGTCACTGCTGCTTGTTTCGGGGGTTTTTGCACATCAATAAACTATCTAATACTAAACTATATTTTTTGTGTATTAGAAGGACTAAAGTATGTATATATTTGATTCCTGTGAGGAATATAGGACCTCACAATCACCTGCAACCACCTAAACACAAAAGCCAAAACAGACGTCAGACACAAGCAACAATAACATTTAAGGTTTCTACAAACGTGATCTATTGTCAATGCATATGCATAAGACATAACAGATCACAGCCGAACATACACTGAAGTGCCCTGAAAATTATCAAATAAATAGATAGCGTTTTATAAACTTTTGTTCATGCCTGGAGAAGCGAGAGGACTAGCATGATGATGACAACGATGATGCATCATTAACCAGAATCACAAAGAAACTGAGGCTTATTTTTCAATCAGACTTCAAGATAATTGAATAATCAGCTGTCAAATAAAAATAGAATATTTTTTAATTTTCATCAGTCATAGTCAACAACGCGTACGTTTATTCGAAAAAAAAACGCGCGCATAACTATGTGAGTGATAACTTTATTTGATCGTCTCCAGGACACTTACAGACGTAAACGATCGAACACTACTGTTTATACTGTGACTCTCTGAATGTTACCAACATTCGTGTTAGTTATTTATGTTAAGTAAAATAAAAGCAATGTATCAGTTAATCATTTAGGTTGTGTAAAGCTTGAATTAGACGTGACATAGCCATAATGCCATAGCCATAGCCAAACCAAAACTCAATTGGTTTCTATGGTGAGAGTGGGAGAGACTCGCCATAACTCTCACCATAGAAACCAATTGAATTTTGGTTTGGTTATGGTTATGGCATTATGGCTATGTCACGTCTAATTTAATATAATAATTTAAACAGCGAAATTAACATCGTGGATTCTAGCAGTGCATATTTTAACAGTGTTTGCTTAAAGGCTCTTAATAACACTGTAGAGTGAATAAAATGTTCTGATTACACTTAAAAAAATAATGTGTTTAAAATGTAAAACCTAAAACGATTTTTATATTAATGGATTCGTATGAAGCCAGTCGCCAAAAATAAAAATTTTGCCAAAATTTAAGAAACCCCTTAAGTCATCACTGTTTTTGCTTACTGCAATTTTTTTTCCTTATATAGTCCACGTCGATACAGTGAAATATTTGCTGCAAAAATTTTGAGTTTGTGGATGAACGGGGAAAAAGGAATGGAAAACGGTACTTGGTTTCATGTACAAGCAGTTCTTGTTGAGTACGTCATTCTCGTCTCATTCTCATGAGAAATATATGAGTAAATGTATTGAAGCTGCAAAGCAAAAACTTCACAGTGTGGATACGTTTCAAAAAAGAAATCAAAAATGTTTCGCAGCAAATGTTTCAGTGTATGGACGAGGACATATCAAGTCGTAACCAGGGTTGTCACATTTTTTCAGAACTACTTCACTAAATTGATTTTAAAAATCGCCAAAGGTTGCCAAAATTAATTTTAGTAGTTTTTCTTATTTCTTTATAAAAACTTATTTTAAAATAATATATATATATATATATATATATTATTTTAAAATAAGTTTTTATAAAACTTAGCGAAAAATTGCCAAAAATAGAAATAAAATCGCCAAAAATTATTTCTTGTAAATGCTTCTCCATCAAATTCAAAATGAATTAATTACTATAATTAATATAAATAAAATTATCAAAACCAAGGTTTTTTTAATTCCTTGCAGGAAAGTTTTTGTAGGATTTACTTTTTTATCTTTATCTCAATTACAAAAATGTTACAGTTAAATTTTGTTAAACAGAATAGCCATCAAAATCGCCTTAAACAGTTTTTATCGCCAAAAAAAATTGCCTTGTCGCCAAACAAAAAATTTAGACGCCAAAAAAGTTGAAAACTCTACCCTTTTAGCGAAAAATTACTATATGTGACAGCTCTGGTAGTAAACACCAAAAATGCTTAACCGACACATATGTTGGATCTTGGTTTTTTTATTACGATCGCAAATAATCAATTTCGGTCGAAAAATAAAGTTCGTAAATTATGTTGCTTAATGTTTTTTTCGGTTATGGCACGATTATAAGAAGCCTTAATTATAACAGTCTAAAAAATATGTATTTTTGCCCAGATATATTAAATAAATCTTAAAAATCTTTAATTAATATTTAATAAATACTAAATAAATTTATAGCAATCGAGACTAAAAGAACTCTAAACTAAAATGTTGCATAGTACAAAAATATTAAATATATTTGATTTGTTCAAATGTAATCTTCTTAATATTTCGACAAAAAAATATATGACATAGATCACTTTCATTATTATAGGCACATATGTATGTATATCAGGAATAGAAATTATAACTCTAGGGATACTAAACCAACTGAAAAATACCATCTATATGTACGGAATGAAATATTTTTAGGACATTAAAATTTACAAGTATTCAAAAAAGCAATTTTATTTGGTTTTCAATTAATAAATTCAGAAACTCAAATAATAGGGGTATTCAAACAATAATCGTTACTGTTGTAGCACCATAATAATTTAAAATTTTCGGTTGAAAAAAAAACAAATGTCAGAACAAGTTTCTTGAAATAATTAAAAATATTATGAAAAACATTACTGAAAAATATATACCAAATGTTTTCTTTATTAAAATTTTTATCTCAAACCCAATATAGACAATAATAAAATTTAGGGCCAATTCCACGATGTCGACAACGTTCGAGTTGTCGCACACTTACATTTAAAACAAAAACTAGTTTTAATATTTTGTCGTTGTTTCATATGCAAGTGTGCGACAAGTCGAATGTTGTCTACATCGTGGGATTGGCCCTTAAAATCAGTTTCAAAAATAATAAAATATTGTTACGGAAATGGCCGTCGACAAGATTAATGCAGCATAGTGCAAATATATTCGAACAGGGGTAATGTAAGTGCTACGCGAAAATATTCCTACAGGGTCACTAAAAAAAAAGAATTATCTGGAATAATAGCTATATACGCATGGCTAGCACATACATACATACATACATGATTAAACGTAAACAACCAACAGCAACTACAAGCTTCTGTTTATTATGAAGATAGACATAGGTACATGCATACATACATACATGCCTGGCAATTCCAACGAAAGGCAGAAATAAAGTAAACAACCACTTAATGATGTATGCATATACACACGTCTGTACATAGTTACCACATGAACTTAATTACACGCTTTGTAAACAACATTGAAGATAATAATGATTCGTCTAAACTTTGCTTGAAAATTCTAGAGGTTGTTGTGCGAAGTATAAAAAGGGGTGACGCATCCAACAAGAGTCAGTTGCGAAGAAGTTCAGTTGCGAAGAAGTCAGTTGCGAAGAAGCTTAGTTGCGAAGAAGTCAGTTGCGAATCAGAAGTCTGTGAGTCGTTAATAAGCCAATTGATAATTAAGTTGTGCGCAGTCCGTGATTTGTGATACAGCAGTGAGTTTATATTTGAGTATGTGCTTTACAATACGTGAGTTGGAAATTGAAGAGACTATAGTACAGTCTATAGTAACAGTTAGAGTCTGTCGTGACTTGAGGTTATTGTGGAGTCCCTGGAATGAAGAGTAAGGTAGCAGCAAAGCTGATAGACGTGTGTAAGTGAAGCCAGCGAGTCTTGATTAGTGTATCAACTGTGCGAGTCTGCCATAGAGTTGTTATTGGTGTATCAACTGTGCGAGTCTGCCATAAAGTTGTTATTGGTTTATCAACTGTGAGTGTCGGCAGAGTGAGTCTTGTGTGTGACGAGCAGCAGAGAAAGCTGAATTGCGTCAACACTAGCGCAGCCGGTTGTCTGAGACGTGCGTATACAACAGCGAGGAAGGCGTAGTGGTAACCAGTTGTGAATATTTGAGTAATCTTTGTGTTTGTATTTAAGCTCTTGAATTGGATTAGTTAAAGTGGTATTTATTGGTAAATAAAGATTGTATCATTTTTAACCCTAATTAGTACACTGGAGTCTTTTATTTATTGCAAATCTTCGAATCTACGGAAAAGCGTTTTTAAAGGATAAAAACGTAACAATATAATAAACTCTGCAATTGCGGATTTTTACATTCGCGTAAATAAAATATCAAAAATTTTTTGGAAACTTATTTGCCCAACAATTTTGGGTCGTAAATTTAAGCTGTGCAATTGTGCATTTTGCAAAGAACATCTTCTTGGATTTTTAGCTTTCTTTAGACATTCTTAGACGCACACACACACACTTTTTATTTTTATAGAAATATATAAATATGTATTTAAATTAAAAACTGCTTGAAATGTTCTTGTTTTATTTTTATAAAATAAATTTTTTTAACATTTCCATCAAATTGACTTCACTGTTTGCGCTTCATGAAACAAGTCTCGTATATTTGCGAGTTCTCGTGAGAACCCTTAATATATTTTGTTGTGTACAATCAGTGCAAGCAGCTGCTTTTGCCGCCAAGGCTTAGTCTTCACATGTATGTAGATATATTTCATAACAAAAGTTATACAATATTTCAAGTAAGCAAAGCTTCGAATTGTATTTTATAGAAAATAATGTTTATGTCAAACAATTTTTTTTTGTATTTTTTTAAGTGTTGTTATAAATTTTGTGCCATTAAAGGACTAAAAGCTTCTATTTTCATTTTTCTATAGTGAAAATCATAAATTTTATTTTACAAAATTTATTAGCTAAAATACACACAGCAATTAACAAAAAAAAAATTAAAAAAAAAAGTAAAATATTGCTGTTATTTCATTATGTATTTCCATTTATTACTTACAAAAATATCCCAACTACAAACATAAAAATGGAAACATATTTTGAACTACTTTTCATTACTGTAATGTTATTATATTTGCTTTTTAAATGCTCTTTGCTCTCGCAACATATGCAGGTGTGTGTATGTGTGTGTGCGTTTTCATGAATGTATAGAAAACCCTGACCGGTATTTCATTTCTTTTTAGCAAAATTATAATTATTTTTTTCCTGCCACTTTTAACTTATTGGCTAGCATTTGCACTGTGATTTATGTAGAAATATATGCCAATTTGTATTGTAATGCTCAAAAAGAAAAATAATAATAATAAAATATTTGAGCTTATGGAACACGTGGTTAGGGGTGATTGGTTTCAAGCACTTTATTCATTGAGTATGTGAAAAATTTTAATTAAACGCTTGTAATCATAAATAAGTTATTATTGAATTTTAGCAACTGCAACTCAAATATTTTTAAAAGAAAATATATAAATTTTTTTACAGCTTTCTAAAGTGTTTCAAAGCATGATTAAGTGGTTGGTAAAATCAAGCAAGAAAGCAGTTTAGTGGCTGGTTTGATCTCAAAATGTAGGCATAAGTTTTGATACCCCTTGATTCTCAGTGCGTGCTATTTTAATACACTAAGTAATCCACCATATCGATCTATTGTTATATTGATTAAGAGTGTAAATTTGTATTATAGAAAAAAGAATCAAACTAAACTTTAATAATCGATTGCATTTCAAACCGTTTATTGCTTCAGAAGTTTGAAACTTCAAACCATGTCGTTAACTTCCTCTTTTAAATTAATAACAGCTTTGCTTTAAAGAAAGGAGCAACAGAAACTAATTAAAAAACGATTAGTGTCATGACAATGAATTCCATTTTATGTCTTCACAAAAAAACAAAAAATAAAAGGAATACATACATTCATATAAGTATATTGTATCGTGCTCGTAACAGCAAAACAAGATGTCAGTAATTTCATATCAACAAAGTTTATTCCTTCTTTTGTTTTTATTTTAAGTCATTGTACTGCAGTGTCGTGGTGACCATCAACAAAGTCAGGAAAATAAGTACAGTGGAGTCAAGTAAAGAGAAAATACTACACAAAATATTTTTGGAAAATGATGTAGTAAAATTTATTTCATGTCTTTGAAGGTACTAGAAATTAGAAGCCACTAAAGTATGGCCTTACATAGAGGGAAAAAGTTGATTGCATGTCCTTAAATTGGCGTTCTTTCAATTAATTGATTGAATTTAAAATTTCATTGGTTTATCTAAAAATTTAATAGATTTAACTAAAAATGTTACTGATTCAATCAAATATTTGATTGCTTTTTAGGGTTCCGTACACCAAAGGTGAAAAAGGAACCCTATTGTTTTCGCTACGCTGTCCGTCTGTCCGTCTGTCCGTCTGGCCGTCTGTCCGTCTGTCCGTCTGTCCGTCTGTCCGTCTGTCCGTCTGTCCGTCTGGCCGTCTGTCCGTCTGTCCGTCACAGGGTATTTTCTCGAGAACCGTAAGAGCTACGGACCTGAAATTTGGACAGAGTGTGTAGACCCTTGGCCGCTACAACAACAAATACATGAGAGTTGGAAATTAAAGGGTGTGCCAAAACGAGCAACGAAAAATTTTAAAATCCCATCTAATATGCATACAATCGTATGTATATTACATGGGATCCTTGGCCGCTACAACAACAAATACATGAGAGTTGGAAATTAAAGGGTGTGCCAAAACGAGCAACGAAAAATTTTAAAATCCCATGTAATATACATACAATTGTATGTATGTATGTATATTACATGGGACCCTTGGCCGCTGCAACAACAAATACATGAGAGTTGGAAATTAAAGGGTGTGCCAAAACGAGCAACGAAAAATTTTAAAATCCCATGTAATATACATACAATTGTATGTATGTATGTATATTACATGGGACCCTTGGCCGCTACAACAACAAATACATGAGAGTTGGAAATTAAAGGGTGTGCCAAAACGAGCAACGAAAAATGTTAAAATCCCATGTAATATACATACAATTGTATGTATATGCACTTGAAATTTGTAAAGTTAGTGTATTTTCATACAGACTACAACAATTAACACTAAAATTTAAAAAATTTTAATTAGAGGGTGTACCATCAGTTAATGTAATTTTGACTATGTAATTTTGATAACTTGCTGTATCTTGGAAACCGTAAGAGCAAACTTCTTGAAATTTTCAAAAACGGTAAAACAAAAAAATCTCAAAATTATAAAATCGCCAAACCGAAAAAAAATCGCCAAAATCAAAAAAAAATCGCCAAAACGAAAAAAGCACCAAATTAAAAAAAATTTCTAAATCGAAAATAAATCGCGGAAAACCGGAAAAATCGCCAAAATAAAAAAATCGCCACAATGAAAAAAATCGCCAAAATGAAAAAATCGCCAAAATGAAAAAAAATCGCCAAAATGAAAAAATCGCCAAAATGAAAAAAATCGCCAAAATTCAAAAAATTGCCAAAACGAGAAAAAAACAAAAATTAAAAAATAAATTATTTCAGCTTAAAAAACGTAAAAAACACTGTATTAAAAAAATGCTCAAAGCCAACGTACGGAACCCTTCGTGCGCGAGTCAAAGTCGCACTTTACTGAATTTATTTTATATTACCATTCTCTGAGCCATAGAAAATAGTACCTTAGGTAAGGTAAAGGTGGTAGTCAGAATCTCGGACTCAATGACATTGTGATACCACGGAGTCTTTCCCTGAGACCAGTACCCATCGTGGAAGCACTAAGAGCTCAATATAAAACGGCTTAACCCCTGTGCATGCTGGATTATTCGATAATATCAATCAGATTAACAGGAATACAAAAACCGAGATTTGTTTCCTGTTTATTGAAATAAACGAAAACGTAATGTTATTATTTAGGTGGGTCCATTATCATGCACCCATTGTAACAATCCTGCTATTTGTTTCTGTTCTAGCCTTACGCTTAATCCTGAGTTTGCATGAGAGGACATTTCATATACTGTACAATATGTAAGGTTTTCTCACTCTCGTCAGATCTAGAGCTTCCCTGAAAGTCTGTACCTTGGGAGTTAGAAAATATCTGCCTAATAAACATCAACTCAATAACGTACTGTTTTCAAAATAAAAATGTTCCCTAGGCAAACGAAAAACAATTTTCAATTAATTTTGCTTACGCAATGACTTCTAAGTATTGACATTCCCAAAATAATGGATTCGAACTAACGATCTCCGAGAAGACAGGCTTTCACACTAGCCACTATTTCAAATTTATAAGCACCAGTTAAGCTTAGGTTAATATCTAAGTATGGGACTGACCCCAGAGTCACATTGGAGGGAACAACTAACATTATATTTATAGTATAGTTTGATAGGTCCTGGATACAACCACATCGAATTTGTTCAGCGTCGTTTACCATAATACTATGTACATCAAGGTAATGGTGAACAGGTATCCCTACTTTTGCTAACACTCCTATTTTCTTAACTTATAGGACGAGTACGTTTGGATCAATTGTCACCAAATTTTCTGCAGGGTAATGAATTAAAACGTAAAATTAGAATTAGTGTGAAGCACTACCTTGGCATCAAAATTTTTGTTGGTTAATAAATAATTAAAGATATTATGAACTTTGAGATAAAATCAAAATTATTTTTTCAAAATATATCAGCCTGACCCACGATATCGACAAAAAACGTGCTACCGATTAGTTGTATATATAAAAACCCAATTTTCTTTATTTTATTTAATTGATTTGTCTAGCAATATTGATTTTCATAGCAATATTGTTCACTACACTATTATTATAAGAATTATCATTTCTTGATATTTTATTGTTCGTATAATTTTGTTGTTGTCAGAGAAGCTCAAAAGTGAAGCACCATTTTCGCTTTAGTTAATATTTTTTGAACCAAATTCGTATTATTTCCATCACACTGTTAATAATATTTTATAATTTCCGTAAAGGACACTTACCTTGTCTACATGCATATAAAAACACCTAAAATACTGGAAAGATAAGAAAATCATCAACCCATACTAGCGTATTTTTTGTTCACATTTCGCCTTATTATTGTTTTAGTTTTTATACTGTGCATTTTTAAGTTTAATAAAACTGTCAACATGAAAATGAGTCCTGGAAAACAGAAAAAAATAACAAAAATACAAAAACAACATGAGCAGGACAAAACAGTTAAGAAAAAAAAACTGACAAAAGCGAACATTAGGACCACCCTCAAGACTTTAGTAACGAAATGAAAATAGAAGAATCACTGTTGAAAAATAAAGATATTTCGTTAAATATTCGAACTCAAAACATCCTTAAAAAATGACACACACTTACAGCAATGTTAGTATTCCTAATGATAAAAATGGATATGAGAATGATGACAACAAAGACAATATTATTTTATATTCGTATGTATGTTTATATGATTATTTGGAGGTTGAAGAAATGTGTTATCTTGAACAACGCCTTTCTTCTCTAAATGCAATTCATAATAATGAACGTATTTAAGCTTTATCATTATCTTCTTAACCCCGTATGTTCCTTCTTTTTGTAACACACTTTCATGTAGGAAATGGTAATGTAAGTTCTAAATTATTTGATGACAGAAAAAAACAGAGTGCAAAAAAATAATACGAGAAATGGAATTGTTTTTATCTATGTTAGTTGTTGTTATTGTAAGAGTTGGATTTTCCTTCCGCTACTGGTATTCAGCGTTTTCCCTTTTTTATTGCTATACTCAATATCAAGAGGCATATTAATTATTTTGTTGTTTTTGTGACATCATAGAAAATTATTTGAATTATTTTGTTGTACCATACAACTTTGGCATACATTTGCTACTTAATAGAAATGAAATATCCTACCATACCCGAATTTGTCCTCTCCTATCTTATCCCATGATATCCGTTTCTATTCCATCTTTTCTTATTTTATGATACGAGTAGCTTATCCGATGATATTCTGTTCTCTCCTACCCAACGTTAGATTAGGGAATGTGTGACAGATCGGTGAAATTACCGATAGGTCATTACTATACGGAACTCAGTAATTGGGTAGAAAGCAATTACTGAAGTAGGGAGGATTGTAGATATTAGCCACATAGCCCAACTTGCCTTAGGAAGCTCCAAACTGTTCTGTACATGAATAGGAAGGCAATGCGAATCATGAGAGGCGCACTGACTAGTTACTGCTCCGTCAGAGCAAGAACCAGCGTTCGGTAAATTGGCACTCTAGATTTTTGTAGGATGTGCGAGGATGAAGAGAAACAGAATCCATCAAACATATTATCTGTCACTGTCCAAAGCTGCAATCTTATAGACTTAAGTGGCTGAGCAGACGTTTCCATAAGAGCTTTATTGATATTGGAAAGTGTGAACTGAAGGATAGTAAGGGCTTCATCATGAAAATTAAGTAGCTTAATGACGGATAATTGGGTTATTTCTGGGTACAAATGGGGGTAAATATTACTTTTAAAGGCAATAGAATGGAATCACAATGGACGCAATTGGGTCTCCGAGTGAAGGTGGGTTCTTGGCACCACCCTTCCTAACCTAACCTTACCTGCCCAATCCGATTCCACTCATGTATTAGCGCTTCCTCCTATACGCATCTAATGCTGTCTTATCCTATGTTGACTTATCATATCTATCGTTTCCTAATTTGTTCTTAAGGAACATATCCTATCCGATTCTTTCCTATAATAGTCCATCCTATCCTATTCTATCCTATTCTATTCTATCGTATCGTATCCTTTTTTTCTATTCTATTCTATCCTATCCTATTTGCTCTTATCCTATCCTATCCTATCCAATTCTATCCTATCCTATTCTATCCTATCATACGCTATCCCCTCCTACTCTATCCTATCCTATTATATTCTATCTTATTCTATTCTATCCAATTCTATTCTATCCTATCCTATCATATCCAATCCTATTCTATTCGATTCTATCCTATCGTATCCTATCCTTTCCTTTTTTACTTTATGCTATCCTAACCTAGCCTACCCTATCCTAACCTTTTCTTTTATATTCTGTCCTCTCTTATCCTATCCTATCTTATAATGTTTTATCCTGTCTTGTCTTTTCCTATCCTACATAATCATAACCCTTCCTAAAAACGTTATAATTTATCCTATATTACGTTACATTGTGCTATTCGAACTGATCGTATACTTTGTCTTCCGATCTTATCCTATCTTATCTTTTCCTATGCTGTATTATTCTATCTTATCTTAATATATCATACTTACATTCTATATTATCATATTCTATCCTATCTTATACTGTCGATATGACTTATTCTTCTTTAAACTAGTATATCCTAATTCACTGTATATTTTCTTATTCTTCCTCTTCTTTCTAATAAATTTTTTTTCCATTTGCTGGTAGAAAGCTTTAAAAATATATAACATTAAAAGTATCCTGTTGAACAAATTATTCTTTATTGCTCCTATAAGGAATTGAAAGAAGGATCGTTCCCAATAACTGTTATAATAGGAGTATTAAATATTCGACTTCATACTTCAAAATAAATGAATTTTAATTTTTCTATTTTTACTTACCCAACCACCATCGAGTTTAACATTCGTTTCTTTTTTTTTCCCATTCTTTTTTGGTCATATCTTTTTCTTGTAATGTCATACAATGAATTTGTCATTAATCTCAAATGAAAATGGCACAAGACAACATGATGATATTCGAAAAGAGAAAGAGAGAGAAAAATAACTAAAATAAAGAAAATGACAACCAAACATTTAGAGAGTTTGAGCAAACAGCAGCTACCAAAAAAAAAACAAGATAGAGATGTCATATATATTTTATTAAGGATTTATTTCTGATGATACCGATGACGATGATAATTTACGAAAGAAAGCAAACAAATGATTTTTTAATAACATTAAACAAAATTGAGCTGTTATTACACAGGGTGGCATTTAGAGATACATACATGTCACAATTTTGCTTTAATATGAGAAAACATTGAAGGACATACATACATGAGAGAAATTTGATTTCTTTTAAAATCAAATTAAAAAATTTGATTTATTAGAGTGACTTTTAATTTATAATGGATATTAAGTTAAATGAAATGAATGTTTGTGAATTATGAGAAAGTTTATGTGATACATGAAAATTATATAATGAATACTTTTTAAAAAATATCATCGAAATGCAACCAACAAAAGAAATTGTTATATTTAATTTAAAAATTAACAATCATCATTGCTGATATAACAAATTTAAATTTTTGTAGTCAATTAAATTACTCAACAAAACTATTTGTTAAATTATATCATAACGGAACGCGCACATGTAGAAGAAACGAAAAATCATGTTTTGTGTGTATTCATTATTTGCGTATTCAATAAAATGTTGGTCTTTAGCTGAGAGGTTAGTCAGTTAGTTTATCAGTCCTGATTTTTGTATTTACAAAAATCGTTGTAGGTTCAAAATCAATTAATTATTTAATTGATATAACAAAATAATTAATTGTATTTACAAATAATTTTTTTCTGTGTATGACTGATTCGAGTGTACTTGATTATTTGTAATATGTATAGTAAAAATTTAGACCGAAAAATAAGTTTTATATAAGTGGATAGGTTCCACGTTGGACCAGTTCTGGAACCGTCCAGAAAACTTATCTCATGCAATGAAATACATAATCAAAAATTCCCTGATATTTTTTATCACAGATCATTGCGTATACGCAACATAAAATTTATCATATTCTTAAATAACGTATACGCATATTAAATAATATCCGTATCCGCCATTTAATTATTTAATTACAAACAGTGTAGTTTCAAATGTCTTCTAAGAAAAACCTAGAAAAGATTTTTTAATTAAACTATTTCTTAAAAAGTAAAACTGGGAGCAAAGTACGGCACTCAATATCGAACTAAATCCTAAATTTTACCAACGGAATTTATATGAAAATATTTCAAAGTTTCGACCGATAAAATTAATTGAGTAATTGAAAATCTGAATATGGTTAGAAAAGTTTAGCTATTGCTTGAACTTCAATAACGATTCTTAAAGATTTTGAAGCTCTCATGAAATATTTTTCTACAAAGATATAAGGGTGGGTTATTAAATCAGTGACGTTTTGAAGAAGCACAGGTTTTTATATAAAAAATATTTTATTTTCCAATATAATCTCTTTTGAATGCTATACACTTAGTCCAACGTTTCTCTGATTACTTTATACCTTCCGAAAAATACCATTTGTCAGATTAATCAAAATAGGTATTTGTTTACGATATGATTTGTCTTTGGAGTCAAATCTCCTTCCGCCGAGCAATTTCTTTACGCTTGGGAACAAAAAAGAGGTCACTCTGGGCTAAACCTAGAGCACAGGGTCTATGAAAGAGCGATTAGTAGATCAATTCATGTCTTTTTAATCACGGAAACTACACATGCGTTTTTAGTCTATTGTGAGGAAACGCGGTAGCCATATTGCGGAAAGCTTAAACATTTTAACCACTGAGTCACCTATGGCTACCACAATCTCTCTCACTTTAAATCTCCGATCGACTAAACCATATCATGAATTTGTTAAATGGTTTGGGATGTAGAGACCGCAACTGAACGTCCAGAACGTTTCGCTTGTACGCCCACAATGAAATTCAATAAAGCCTGTTCTTATCATTGAAATTGATGGTGAAGAGTTTCTATAGTATTTATAAAGCTTAGCCTTAGTTTAAATGATGTTCTTTTCCGAGGACCTTTGGTATACTAAATGTCCTAGTTAGTGACCATGGCATTCAGTTTAAGTCCTTTGAGATTAAAAAGTTTTTGGAAAGCAATGGGATCATACACAAACTGTGTAGCCCCTACTAGCCCACAAATAGCGGACAGGCCGTACGTTTTAAACAAACACTCAAAATTATACTAAAGGCTGTAAACTGCCAACCAAATGTAAGTTAAAAACATCTGGACCAAGTAATGGTAGCTTACCGCAGAGTGATGCACCTTTATACTCAAAAATCCCCAGCAATGGATATGTCTAATAGACAGATCAAATCTAGGCTTGATCTATTGCTGCCAGGTAACGTCGTTGGTGATCCAGAATACTCACCAGTCTCTAAACAATTTTCGGTGGGAGATAAAGTGGCAGCACGTTAATACATTGGCAAAAGTAAATGGGAGTTCGGAAGAATTACCCAGAGGAATGGTGACATCTACTACACGATCAGATTGGAGGATGGGTACGATTGGCGCTTGCATGTGGACCAAATATGCAAGGTGGGTAAATGGACAGATTTTAAAGAACCATATCAAAACAAAACTTATGCAAGAAGGCGCACAAATAAGGAGTATGAACCATCAGGAGCAGCCATGAAATCCTTCAGAAATGGTATAAGTAAAGGGTATGAAGCGCTGGAAGCTGCCGGGAGGAGTCCCAGTACAAAAGTTTAAATAGTTGGAGTAAACATCGATCCACCCGACGTAGTAGTCCCGTGACCGGAAAATGTGTCTACAGGTGAATTAGTAACTGAGGCACCAGTGCAAAGTGACCCACAAATGCCCAGGCATGTATCCAAAATATTCCTAAGCACCTTTTAGACTATCAATTAGAGGACTAAGTATTTGCCGAATATTACCCTAATTTTCATTATATATTTATTTGTAAACCCTTTATATAAAGAATCTATATAGATTCAATATAATAAGTATCCTTTATTTGATGTATATCCCAGTGAATTATAGAAGTAGGAAAAGATGTCATAGCTAATAATCGAGTTGTTATCGATTTCTTAATGATTATATCATACTAAATACTTACGCAGAAATACACCTATTTTTTAGGCAATTTTATGCTTAATTAGGCCACGAAATTCACTTTTTTCCATTTTCTTCTCAAAACGCCCTTTAGTCTGCTATCATCTGCACAAATTAAATGATGCAGCTTGTTCAAGTTTGGACAAGAGTGAACTGAAAGTTGGTTCTTGACAGTGTTGTCGTTGAAAAAACTTTTTTGGAAGCATATTGTTGAGAAATGGTTCTTCTTTAAAAGCTTATCTTAAAAAATATTGTATTAAATAAATAAATAATAACAAAAATTAAAAATGTTTAAAACCCCCGATATAAATAGAAAAGATGTGATATCTTCTAAATGGCTAAACCGATTTTCTTCAAACATAGTTCAGAACCTTTTCGGTCAAGTCACCTTTCAAACAGAAAAAGCTAAATTAAAATCGGTTAAGCCATTTAGGCTGTACGTGGACACACTAAAAACTTAGAACACCCCTTTTTTTGGACGGAGGTTAAAAATATGTTGCATTAAACACATATCTTTAAATAAGCCCTTTAATAAAAAACTAACTTTTAGGAAAGTTCAATTCTTTTCCCAAAAATCTAGCGAACAATATGCTGTCAAATGTAAGGGAAGATTGATACATGAGAGCTTAGTACTGGTCTGATCTCATCATTCTATTGAATTACTTGGTTTGTTTATATAAAAATATATGAAACATTTCTTTTCATTTTAACTCTTTAATATATTACTTTCTCAATAAATTAACTATCCCATTTTTATATTAATAGCTCAACAATTCTTGTTTCGGGCGTATCCTTGCTTGAAAAGTTTTAAAAATGTTTCAGTGTGTATATTACTGAAAAAAAAACAATCAAATATAAATTTGTATGTCAAAGGTTAAAATGTTTAAAGCAAACCAAACAACAGAAAAAAGGAAAACTTATTTTTAAAAACAAGGCCAAGTGTTTTGACACTTCAGTTGTCGCAGCATTTTTATCAATATTAAAAGTTTCTGCCATTTAATAAGGAAAAAGTTTTCATCCCTTTGACCTTTTTCTTCTTCTTCTAAATATGACCATTTTTCTGCCGTAATTTAAGTTAATGTGTCACATATGTTGTAATTTCCATCACGTTAAATGCTAGTGTGTGTTTGCTGATTTCGCTTGTTGAAATATTCAGACCTTTTGACCGGCAAAATTAAAAGTTCGATTTCTACTTGTAAATGTTACTTCTTTTTTGCTTTTTTTTCACTTAAAGTATTAAATTTCTTGCAATGTAAAGTTTTGCTTTTCTTAACGTTTTTTTCAATACATTTTTACTATTGTTTTCACGATTATGTCTCATTTATTTTATGTTAGGAATATGTTTCAATATCATTTGTTTTCTTTAGCTGCTTGTGTGTTACACATTGCACCCTTGTATATACATAATTCGATTTTATGGTTTTTGCTTCATTTCTTTTTTCTTTTTTGCTATGTCCTTTTTATTTCCTTTACTCCTTTGGCTTTGTGAGACTTTGCTAAATTGTTGTGATTTTTCTTGATGTTTCTTTCCTTGTTTCTCAGCTCTTTTATAACGTGCCATGGTAATGCCATGTTGAAATGACATAAAATCAATGTTTATTGCCAAGACATTTGCAACATTTGTATACTAAAAGGTGGTAATAAGAGTAATTTTTTTCCTTTTGCTTTGTTAATGTTTAAGGTATACATGTGTGTATATGTTAGAATGGGATTTGCAATAAACGTTGAAAAACTTTAAAAGTATTGAAGAAACTTACATTTAAATTTCCCTTTGAAATGTTTGAGCTTAAAGGAAAAGTTAATGGAAGCAGTTTTTAGTGCTTTATTGTAAGTAAAACATAAATATTTGATATGTTATCCTCCATAAATTGTAAGAAAATATATGTATTTTGAAATAGCCAAATTATATTTTGAGAAAAAGAATTAAAGGCTATGCCTGACATGATCAAGACATGTTCACAAAATCCCTGTTTCTGCAGACCAGACGAATGACTAGAGTATAAAATTTATATGGTAATCACTCATATTTTAAAGTGATTTTCATAAAAATTTTCTACATGCTTAAGAGCAGAGACATAACAGCTTCTATGATATGGTTGCTATTAAGGCTGTCAAAAGGTGTCCCCAAGGTGGTGTTGTCTAAGCAGAAAAATTGGTCTAGGGACAGTATCGTTGAATGGATGGAATAGTCCTTATTCGACCTATGCCAAATACTTGGAGACTACACTTGATAGAAGGCTGACTTGGAACCGACATGTTGAATGCGTAACAGTGATCGGCAATGAATCGTTTTTTCGCTATTCACACTGACTCATGAAATTCTAAATAGAAATGAGTAGACATCATTTAAACTCAACTACTCTGATTAAAGGATACTCACGATGACTTTGATTTATAAGTATAGTTTGAAATAAATATGAATGCGGTGTCGACATCATAGTCGTACCACACTCAGACCCATAAATCATATCAGTTTGATTTCTAATTTCAGGAAAATACTTATACTACTCACATAGATTCAGGTCACTCAACTCATGCATGATATCAAACCTTAGCCATAGATGCATTGATTGGACTACCACCCATACAAATCTTTATTAGATCTTCTAAGTTGCAATAGCTGCTTATAGGATGGGTCTCGGGAGATCTGCTCGTTGTGTTGGCAACGGGCACTCGTCAGTCTTGAGTACAATTTCCAGTTTAGGACTGCTAAGAATGCCTGGTGACAGGATAAACTTTGAGCTGAGGTTTGACACAAGATTCAATATCACAATTTCACCGAGGGCAGTGTGGGACGATAACGGTAGTGATGTGGATTCCAGAAGCTTATGTTTGCATACGGATGGATCCGAAACGGAAGATGGAGGTGGTGCTCAAGTTTTTGGGCGCAACGTAAAAACCTCTTTCCCCAAAGGCAAATGGCCTACTTTATTTCAGGCAGAAATACAGGCAATCACCAAATGTGTTGACATTAATTTAAATAGAGACATTAGAGGTGCGCATAAAGCTATCTTTTCCGATAGTCAGGCAGCTCTTAAGTCTCTCCTTTCATGGGAATTCCGTTCCAGGCTAGTTTTAGAGTGCTTTGACTCATTATAAAAGCTTTCCATACGGAACAAGGTTTCCATTTATTGGATACCTCGCTACAGTGGTCATCCAGCGAATGAGAAAGTAGATGAACTGGCCAAGAAGGCCTCTGCTGCTGCTTTTATGGGCCCAGAGTCATTTTGTGGCTTAAGTCGGTTGACTATAACATCGCTGATCAAAGAAGATGACACTTCGAAATGTGGCTGTCTTCTTTTGGTTTAAGGCAGGCCAAAGCATTAATGCAGCCATTTATATATAATGGTATCCTGAACCCCAACACGAATAATTTACGGAGGATAGTTCACCTCTGTGGAAAAGTAAACGAGTTCGTTCACCCTTGTATCGTTCGTTTCACCTTGTATCATCTTATGTGATAGTAGAAGGAGTATTTTTCATTCTGAGTTTCTGTGATGAATTATGCGGGCTTCTTCAATATCTGTGCTGACTTTCATAAGGAGAGTCATACCGAGATTGATTTAATTTCATTTACAGATCTATGGTACAAAAGATCAATCAAGTGGCTCAGCGCCAGTCCTTGTCCTAGATTTTCCCTCTATTCTATTCTATCATTTATATTTTTATTTTTTCCTGAAATTGGATTCATTTTAGATAGGGTGTGGTTGGTTTTTGAATAGAATAATTTATAATTTAGAAAAAAGCTCGTTCAAGTAGAACTAATTTGTTTCACCGAGCTTAACTTTCATACTACTACCAAAATATTTATTAATGTCTCTAAAGTGCAACCTTTTTTTTGCAGAAATTGTGCAGACATGGACATATGCTTAATACGTAGATTTTAAGTAGGCACATGTGTAATATTATTGGAGAAATCCAAGAGTTGGTGCTTTTACTAAATTACCTTGATGATTTTTCGCAGTTGAGCAAACAACAATCTAATCGTTGTACCAGAGTCTCGATTTTTAGTGTTTTTTTTTTGTATTTTAATCAAAATTTTGTGTTTTAAAGAGCAAAATAACATCAGATTTGGATTCAGCGCGTTGAAATACATATATGTATATAAGTGGGTCTGGTCAAATTTACAGAACACTTTTTTTCACCTCATATAGGGCCTACTAATAAAAATGGGCGAAATATGCCCACTGTTTTTACAAAACTTTATTTATATATGGAGATCATCATACTTAATTAAATTCCAATATCTGCCCTGGAGCGAGAGTTACTAATTTTGGCCAGCTAAAAGTGCTAAAAGTCACACTGTGTAACGGTCAGTGGCATAGTAGCAAAGTGTCAAGTAACAGTGCTTGACGTAGTGCAGTAAAAAATTATATATTGCTCCTTTATTCCAACATAGACATATCTCCAAAATATAAAAATTTGTTATAACATATTAAATCTTGTGCATTAATTTCATATGAAAGATTTGATGTACAACCCTTTTAGGTAAAAAGTTTACACCTCTTGAGAAAACAAAATAGTTTTGGGACCTATAGATTAGCCTTCAAACAGAAAACTTTAAACTTTTTTTCTGCAAAACAAGCTTTTTTGTTCTAAAAAGAAACAATATGCTTTTCCCTTTTTTATGTGTGCAGGCTTCTAAAAAAAGTGAATTCATATTCGCTATAAAAACGTGTAATTACTAAATTTTTTTGCTTAAACTCAAATTTATAAGTCCCTTAAAATTACAAAAACCTCAAAAATTAATTTTTAAATTTCAATTAAAGTGTAGCTGTAAGTAAGACATTTGTATTAGTTACGCGTTAATGTGAAAATAATTTCTATTAATTTTTATAAACATTTTTAATTCATTAATTGTGGCAAGTCATAAAATCACAAACACTTACTTTGAAAATGCTAGCAATTCAAATTTTATTGCTGTAACTTTGTATCCCACAACCTCAATGAAAATCACTTAAATTCAATTAAATTGCAAATGAAATAATTTTCTATTAGCCCTCCTTCCGTACACTTAAAAATTAGTTAAGAAAGTGGCCTTTCAATTATACTCAACAAGCATATATATTTATTTAATTTTTTTTTTAATTTCCTCTTTGTTGTTTTCATAAGCAAATATTTATTTTAATAAGAGGGTTTATATTTTGTTTTTATTTGTTATTTGTTTGTTTTATTATTTAAGCTGACTTATCATAATGTTGCACGCACATACTTCAACTTGCACAAAACTGCTGTTGCACTTTGCTGCAAAAATCGCATATCAA